>APFE030866747.1:18067-124294 GCA_000404065.3 Pinus taeda
AGGATATGTATTTACTGTTCGTGGAATAGCTGTTAGTTTGGTTTCAAAAATCAAAAGTGTTGTTGCACTTTCAACAACAGAAGTAGAGTATGTTGCTGCTACAGAGGCTAGTAAATAAATGATTTGGTTACAAAGGTTTATGGGTGAATTGGGTAAGGAGCATGGTATGGGCAGTTATACAATGATAGCCAAAGTGCCATTCATCTTGTAAAGAACTTAGCATTTCATTCCAGGACTAAACACATACAACTCAAGTACCATTTCATACGATCAGTGTTGGAAGATGGAGAGTTGAAGCTAAAAAAGATACACACTAGCCAGAATCCTGTAGATATGCTAACAAAAGTTGTAACCAGAGAGAAACTAAGAACATGCTCAGTTTCAATTGGTCTTCAAGGATGACGATGAATATGAGAAATAGCCAGGTCCAAAGAGGAGTCATTGTCCAGCAAATGAAGCAGCGGTGGAATTGCTACAATCATTCTCCAAGTGGGAGATTGTTGTGCGTGGAGCATGATTGTTCATAGGTCTTTGTTTCAGCTAGATGTATACCCCAGGAAGTTTGTACACTGCTCCACGAGGGGGGGTGTGGGGGGGACTTGTCCCCCCCGCGCGGGTCCGGGGTCCAGTGGTCCCCCGGCGGGGGCTTGGGGGCAGCGCCCTCGAAGCTAAAAACAGATGTAAAATTGCCTTGTAAAAGTATAGTAATTTCTAGTCAATCTAGGCTGTTCATTAGGTGGATGATCTGACGGTAGAACTTATGTTTAGTTTAGGGTTTTTTGCCCTAGAAGGCAACCCCTCTCTTTGTATGAGGGCATTGTATTTGAGGCTGTGTAATAGACATGTATTCGGTGTGAGAAACAGAGAGGTGAGACTATGAGAGAAAACAAAGGATGTTACAACAGATCTGCTGTAGGTTGTGTCTCTTCATTTTGCTGGATAATATAAAGGAAGGACTGGCTGTTTGGGGTGGACGTAGCCCAAACTGGGTGAATCACATATATCTGTGTCTCTCTTGTTTTATGCATTTTTTGTGTTTATATTTTTGCAATATTTTATGTTTTCCATTGCTCCGTAATATATAATTTTCTAACATAGTGATGGAACCTTCATAGGTCCAAACACATCACTGTGCACAAGCTCTAATATATGTTTCACCCTCTTACCACCAGAGGGGAAACTCACCTGATTCTGCTTCCCATATACACAATTTTCACAAAAATCAAAATCCAAGGAGATATTAGTCATACCTTCTACCATACCTTTACCATGAAGTATTCAAATGCCCTTCTCTCCAATATGTCCAAGCCTTTGATGCCATAGCATGGTCTTTTCTCCAGAGACGACTAGATTTTCTACTCCACTTTCAGGAACCACATAACAGTTTCACCCATCAATAACAGTGCTACCTTGCATCTTGTATAGAGTTCCAATCCGAACTCCCCACGTCAATACCAATTCTCCCTGAAACATCTTGTAGTTATCTTTCTCAAACACTATTTTTAGACTTGCATCATTTAACTTGCTTACAGAAATCAGATTTCTGGCTAATGCAAGAATATGCAAAACACTTGGAAGTGTTCTAACCCTTCCACCTTGCAACTTCAACTTTACTTTTCCACAACCAAGGATTCTAGCCTTCTTATCATCCCCTAAGAAGACATCACCACCATCGTATTTATCATACTCGCAGAACCACTCTCTATGGGGAGTGAAGTGAAAGGATGAACCTGAGTCAATCAACCATGCCTCATGATCTACAACCATACTTGAAGAAGCCAAGTATACATCTCCACCTTCATCTGAGGTGGTTTTCACCTCTGTAGAAGGAGCATCATCAGATCCCTTTCCTTTGTCAGGAGCTTTAGATTTACAGTCCCTTTTGTAGTGCCCTTCCTTTCCGCATTTCTAGCACACCACCTTTACAGGTTTTCCTGGAGATTTACATCTCCCTCTAGATTTAGATCTCCCACTCGATGACTTATTTTTGTTTCTATTCTGGGACCGTCCTCATACAGACAAGGCATCATCTTTCTAGTGCTCCATATTTTTCCATCTCATCTTCTTCGTCAGCAAGGATGAGACTATTTCATCAAACTGAAAGGAAGTTTCATTGCTACCTATTGCAATAACGAGATTATCCTATGAATATAGTAGAGAACACAACAAACTAATGTGCTTATCTTCATTTGAAATTTTAATATTAACAGACAATAACTGACTTACCATAGTATTAAATGCATTCAGATGCTCTATCACCGAGTCTCCATCTTTCATCCTCAGGTTATACAACTTTTTTCGTAGGAATTGTTTATTCACCAAAGACTTAGATTGGTACAAAGTCCCTACATTGTCCCACAAAGCCTTTGTCGTAGCTTCCCCTGATACATTCAACAATATTGAATCTAAGACACATAATCGTATTGTGCTCTTTGCTTTTCGATCCAACTTCTTCCATTATTCATCAGAAACTCTTGTTGGTTTAGTATTTGGATCTACCATGATCCACTGATATTTTTCCACCAAAAGATACTCCATCTTGAGTTTCTACAACTCAAAACTTTGACCATTAAATTTCTCGATCTCTATCTTTCCACTGCTCGCCATCTTCTTTCACCACCAGAATCGATCCCGCATATCTCCCACTGAACAGGGTCTACCACAGGCCCGAGCAAAACCCCTTAGCAACAAAAACATCCCCTTGAAACCAAAACAACTTTGATACCAAATGTAGGTTTTAGCCTCGTACAGAAATTACCTGCATATGAATTCTTAAAACACAGAAAATAAATAATGTGAGAGCATAACACATAAAACACATATACATAGAGATTTTCCCTTGGATCCCAAAACCGAGACTACCAGCTAGATTTTTAATTATATTCCTTTGAATGTTACAATACATATATATACATGTTGAAGCATCGAGTACCATGGACCGAAAACCATCACGCCCAAAACCATGTGTGAAAACCATGCACAAAACCATAGGTAGGTTTGCCCCACCTAATATAGGGTTCAAAAAAACATTTCCCGGGGCGCTGCCCCAGACTCCATAGAGGGGTGCTACCTGCCCCCCTTAAACCCCCTGGACAGGGGGGGCTGCCGTCCCCCCACTGCACAATCAAGACAATGAAGGTGGGGCTCCACCCCCCCTCAAACCTCTCAGTTAACTAGGGGGGATAGTTGTGGAAAGAATATAACACAACCCAACGACATGGTTGCAATTCTCAAACATGTCGCACTCCTGGTAGCTTGTTGTAGGTTTTAAATGTCACTATGGAGTAGTCGCATGGATACTCAGAGAATTGTGAAGTCAAAGATAACAATCAAGCTCAGTCTCACATCTCCTTCACCATTTGGAAGAGAATTATTTTCTGCTTGAAAAATTATGAGATGTTTACGAGAGTGATTAACCTCCCAAAAGAATTCAGGCTATTCTAGTCAAGATTTCCTGAACATTAAATCTACTAAAACTTGAAGACTCATCCATGAGAACATGATTGGTTCCAAAAGCTTCCAAAAGAGATTGAGCATTAGAGGTATTTTCTTTATTGTGAATGGCATAATATAGAGGAATACTTTGGCCAATGTTTCTATCATACAAGTCATGAGCTCTAGGGTCATATGTCCCAATTGCATACTTCATAATGAGGAAAACCAAATTTCTCACTTCTGGAAGTCGAGGAGTTGTAAAAGTTTATCCAATATTATATTAATAAATCCAAAGGTGAGTAGATGGTAATTCCTTTATATGCATTTCCAAAAGACTTCCCTTCCGATTAATCACTCAAGAAGCATCATCACCATGCAGTGACTCACTTTTACTATTGGCATCTTTGAGAAAACCTTTTGTTGGATAAATGTTTTAGGGTTGCTTTTTTTAGGCATTAAAACATGATTGGGTAACCCCAGTGGGAGCGTGATTTGTTGGAGGTTGCATAGTCACGTATTTGAATAGGTCGCACTCCCTAGATGCATATATGAGGAAAATGAATGCGACTATGTGACTAGTGAGGGAGTTCATGACCTATGGGGATCATGGAGAGGAACTACGAATGGGAAAAGTCGTAAGGTTTCCATTTATAGTGGTTGCTTCCTCCAACTTCTTCCTTGAGTCTCTAAAATGTGACTGTGTGACTCTTAAATAGGTCGCATGGTCACGCTCCATGCAGGTCACACTATAGAGCTACATCCCTCCACTTCTACCTTGCGAATTTACGACTCATATGTCCAATGCATGTAATTGATTCATGGTATGACTAACTCAATGAATGCAGGGTTGACTGGCCACTTGTGGGATAAATATTTTTCTTTTGAAACATGATCCCTTAACCTCTTGGACTATGCCCCCATCACTTCCTTTTATGTGTACTATTGACACCTTGGAATCATTTGGAGATTGTTCGTGCTTATGGGTGTACGTGGCTTCCTGTATGGTGGCTTGCTGCATTTTGTTGCCACTGTGCATGATTCGCAGGAGAGGTGATTATGGTATTTTGATCTCATGCCTCAACCTCTTCAATTCTAACACAACGACATTACAATCACCTCACAGCTCGCAGGGCGTTATTTTTATCCCTTTTGATACGTAAGGAACAGGCTCAGAACTTGGCTTTGGCATGTATCACATGATGCACATTTGGTCAATAGAACCCCCACCCAGATACCCTTAAGCATATGTCCTGACAACAAAATTCAATTTTACTATGGCTTGGAATGTGGCTCTCATGACATAATGCACCAGGTAAATCTAGGCGTATTTCTCTCCCCGTACACTGGATTGCATGATGTTATCGCACTAGGGTCATCCAAATAATGTCTGTAAGCCTTGACTGACCATATGATTTCCAAAAATATGTTATTTGTGCATGGATTTTAATTGTATCCATGCCAAAATTTGGGGTGTGATAATGTTAGAGGTGCGGTATAACCCCTAATGCATTCTTCATTGCACTCGTCCATAACATTCATGCTGGTTGTTTTATAATGCACCCTAACCTTTGTAATGTATTGCCGATATTTTCTTTTAACTGGTGTGTGTGTTGGTCTCTTATTTAATTTCCATTTGACAGGGAAACGCCACAGTATCAATAAATTGGCCCAAAATAATAATTGATTTTTCTCAGCCTACATGCTAAGATACCACATGGATTGGTGGGGTCATTAACATACAATGTAACTATACAACCTTAATAATAAACAAGGAAATTAAAGGTTTATCTAAGTGAGTTTTACAAGGATCCAAAAATCTTAACCTCATTAGTGTGGATATTTGAATTATCACAGACATTCATTTGAGTGAAGTACACATTCCACATTAGTCGGCTATATACAAGTAAATCCCTTTTATGAACCTAAACCTTAAAAAGGGCATTGGGGGCACTCATGATGGTGTAGGGTCGTAAAAGAGACAACAATTACCTCAAACCCCAATGCACACACCGAAATGCGGCACCAATGATGAGCCTACAGGAACAAAAAATGTAATTGTCCTTACCATAATGCCACATAATGCCAATGAGGATGCGCCCATTTAAATATTTGCGTCTAGTTAAAGCATGAGGGGAAACTCTTATTTTGACAATATAGGTTTTCTCCTAAACCCTAATATGGTCAACATCAAGGGGAATCAAATGAAATCTTTCTCGCCCAAACATAGTGCCTCTACCGATTGCGATGCATATAATGAAATGATAATTTTCGAAGTCACAAGAGACTCTTAACACATCAATTAAACGAGAAACCTTCAAAACTCTAATGCAATCATAAGGTCAGTGTCGAAGACAAAATATCATGTGTGGGTGCAACATGTAACGCGTGAATGAGTACAACATAAAGATTTGATAAGAAGGTTCGTGGTTAGAGTAACTTGTTGAAGACCTTATAAAAACCCTAATAGCCTGGGTCGAGGAGAGGGAGACTCAAAATTTTGAATATGTCCAAAAATTTTGGGTGCTCTTGCAACAGCTACAACATTCCTAGAATAAACTTGTTTTTTTCCTTTACTTTAAAAGTCAAATAGACCAAATTTATTTTCAAGTTTAACAGATTAAATTTATTTCCAAGTTCAATAGATTAGATTTGTTTCAAATTTCAATACCTTATATTTTGTTTGAAAAGTTAAATAGACTAAATTTCATTTCTTGTTCAATAAAATAGGTTTCATATATTGTTCAATAGAATAGAATTAAAAGCATTTCATAGCACAAAATTAGAATAGTTTTTTTTTGAATTCCCTTAACTTTCAAGTTTTGAATTTGATGCTTTGTTAAACATAGTATTTGAGAAAAAACATGTATGCGTGCTTATTTTTATCTTTTCATGAATAGGTTTTATTTTCATATTGAAATCATTTCCATAAAATAGTTTTTCTCTTAATTGAAATTAAATAACCTAAGATATATAGCGAAAGCATACTTTCTAATAACATGAACCCTAGATTAATAATTTAATGCAAGTATTTTAACCAACAATTAAATTACCCAACATTTTTGGCATCGTTGTTGGGGAAGTTGAACACCCTCCAAATTTTGCCTACTATTATAGGCAATCTTGTCACATCTGGTTAATAGGCTTTCAACTAAGATCATTTACATGCTTTGAAAACTTTGTCATCCTCCCTATAAAAATTGTAAGCACGACTCTCTCATATCCTTGAGTTTCTGCCTAAAATTATTTCATTTCAATAATTTTTAGGACCAAAGCACCTTAGCCCCTTCAGTGTTAACTACCATATTTCCCTACTCTGCACCTGTGCTTATCACTAGTTGGTTGGTCAATGTTTGGGGTGAGCTGATTCTAGAAGTTTGGGAAAACAAAAAAAAATCTCAAAGCTTTCTCTTCCAGAAGCTTCCAGGATCTGTTGTAACTATTTACCTTGGATATAAGTCTTGAATCCTATCCTATCCTACCTTGGAGTTTTCATCCCTTATCCCTTGAGCTCATCCTCCCATCAAGGGTGGATCTCAAGCTTAGATTGGTAAAAGGATAAGAATTCATGAAATACCTCCTTCACCTATATATTTATTTCCATCCATAGGCAAAGGGTTGGTTTTTGGAGAGTGATTCTACCCTTATGTTGTTGATGTGAGAGATATCATTCCATGCATTAGGGTGATTAGAGGTGCAATTTGTGGCAAGGAAAGGACAAGTCAACTTCTAGGAGTTCTTCTATAAGATCAACACTTATTTTTGGTTGTAACTACCCCATTTCTATTAATGAAAAGAGTTCTTTGTTTTCCTATATATGATTTAATGGTTTCATATATTTCAATACCATGTTGATCTATTGAATAAAGTGATTATATGATGCTACATAGATCTCGTAGATCATTGGCTTGTGTTTTCTGGTTGTGCAGGTTCTAATTAAAGCGATCAAAGCTAGGATTGGAGCATACAAGCCAAGGAAGGAGTGAAGAATAAGACAGATTCTAGGTAGGCTTTATATCATTATCTATTTACTTTAAGGAAAACATTAGTCCCTTTGTATTTTTGTTGTTCTAGGTCATTCCACCAATCCTAGGGAAGATAATTTTGTCTAAAGTTTCAGATTTCATATAACAAATTAGCGACCACACTGGGGAACGATGTATTCCATTGGTGGTTTCTTTATCCATTGTGCTTGTCTTACCTCTTCTTTCGACCTTTATTGTCTTATTCAGTCAAAAATCCTTGTAATCCTTGTGTCAAAAATTTGCATCCCTATACCAACGAACCCTATGGTCTTGTGACTACGCGTTGCACCCCAATTGAGCCTTCTTTGTGCCTGTGTTGCATAGCATTGGTGCCTCCTTTTCATTGGTGTTGGACCTGTTCATGAACAAATTTTCTTTTGTCTTGATTTTCTCTCTGATCAGCCTTTTTCCAACTGCTCTTCCTTGAGTCTTTGAGTGTCTTGTGGTCTCTCTAAAGCCTCCATTGGTTTTTTTTTGTTTATTTTAGTACCTTTGGTAAAGATTTGTTTATATTTTCATTTTTCTTATCATTAGGCCATTTGCAAACTAATTTTGTTTGATCATTGAGTGCTTAGATTAATTGGTGTTTTAGTCATCATTCTGAAAACTCTATTTGATTCAACGATTAAAAATTATATCTTAGTTTTCATCATTTTCAAAAAGAAAAAAATAGTATCTTTGGATCGTATATAGGTCTTCGATTTTTATTGGAATAGTGAGGAGATCGATGGTTGCATCACTTACTTGTTGCATTGTTTGTTGGTTTCTTCTTCCCCTACTTAGGTAGTTCTTTCATTGTTAAAAAGAAAATGAAAAGAGTTCTTTTCGTCATATTAGTTGCATCATAGGTGTGTTCAAGTGACATTGAGTTTTGAGCCTTGAAATCAAAACTTAATTGAAGATAAACATTAAAGTTTATTGAATCAACCTAAGGATAATTTGAAACATTAATGTAAACACTTAAGAATCTAGGTTAGAGATGTGTTCCAACATCGTTAAACATATGAGCTTTCTTTGTTTCCCAACTTTGTATCCCGGGGTTGAAATCTCATTCCATGTACATGAGTGTATAGGATCATTCTCCACATACCTTTGGGTATATTGGACGATGCTCAATGCATGTAAAATATATGGGAACACTCTCATCAAACGGTTACGTATTAGACAACACTACTATGGACTACACTTCCACATACCATTGAGTATATTTGGAAGTCCCCTATAGGTTTCTATCCTCACCATAAGTAACCAATTCAACTGCCTTTTATATGTGATACACTAAAAACAACATTTGGGGATATTTCCTACATGTACATTAAGTCCTTGATTCACCAAGGTGTATATTGCAGTTCACAGTTGCTTGGTAAACCCTTTTTCCTAGTTACCTTGCTTTGCTTTTGTTTGTGTCTTTAATTTCTAAAATCTACTATTTTATCGTGGAATAACATCCTCCCCATGGAATAACTCCTTATTGGATCTTAGGTTGAGACTAATTTTTATAATTCATGATTCAACCAATTAAGGAGAACCCTCTGACAAGAATCCTAGTCATTTTCCTTCTTTTGGAAATATTGATGCTCCTTATATGGAAACGTTGTCCCTTCCTGGATTTACCATTGGTTTAACTGTTTGGTTGTTTTTTTCCACTATGGTTATCAATCTCCAAATTGATCCTTAACCAAGTTCTCCTCCACCTGAACAATATAAACCTCAAGTTGATCCTAAAGTTGACTCATTGCCTTCTTTGCATATTGTTTCTTCATCCACTTCTTCCTCTTTGCTTGGTGTAAGTCTTGATTCTAGTAACTAGGAATCTAATAAGAAGAAGAAAATGAAAAATAAGAAGAAGAAAAATAAGCATGGGAGCAACCAAGCAACCATTACTATCGATGTAACTAGTATGGAGGAACCTTCCAATCAACCTTGCAAAGTTAAATTCCATTGAAAGTTATGTAAGGGTGACCATCTTCTTAGAGATTGTCCTAGTATTCCCAAGGTATTAAAAGTGTGGTCCATAGGCTCATGTCAACCTTTGTCATCAATTTTTGGAGATCATTCTAGTGATAAACACTCAACTAGTGATATTAAGGTCCTTGGGAGAAAGGGTAAAGTCAAATTTCCCAGTAAGTTATGTGAAGGGAATCATCCTATTCACCTTTTTCCTTATATGGATGAAGCCTCAAAAGTGTTGGAAAACCTTACATCTTCTCAGCTTCATCTTCTGATTAGATATCAAAATATTTCTCCCAATCCTCCACTAGTTAATGAAATGATTGATCAGGATCCATCTCCAATCAATCACACTCTTTCTAAATGTGAATCCCATGAGTTCATTCTCGACCAACCATTGGTTGAGAAAATGGTTGACCCAATTCCACTTTAGTCGATCGTACTTTTCCCACAGAGAGTAAGGATCATACCACTCAGGTTCATTTTGTTTCTTCTGATTCTACCAAACAAGGGGGCATTTCTTTCATTCCCACGAAACCTCCTCCAATAAAATAGGCCATTTCCTTTTATTGGAATAGATTAACAGAGCCTCATCTCCATTATTACATGCCTTTTAATATCATGGTAAAGGCTTATGATAAGAACATCCATCACATTGGTGTGTATGAGGGAGATTATGTTAGTATTATATTTTCCATTACTTGGAAATATTTGGGTTCCCCACAACTTGTGTTCGTCACCCCAAATCTGTTAGCTTTTAACAGAAGAACTAGTCAACCCTTAAGGATCCTTAGTTTCTTCATACCATGGGAGGAAAAATTGTCTATATCAATGTGATGGTAGTCCAAGGGACTTTGAATTTAATTTACTCCTTGGAAGTGACTATGTTTATGTCATGGGAGCTCTTGTCTCTTGAATCTTACATGTGATGTGCTTCCCACATGATGGAAGCATTTTCACTATTGATCAACTTTCATTTGTTGGTCCTGATTTGACTTCCAATCATACTAATTCCCTAAGCATTCCAAATGTGCAAGTGGTATCTTCCCTACCACAATTTAATTATGTGGCAACCTATCCCATTCATATACCTACTGATGAAGATGGGCCTTTCATTATCTGATTAACTTCTTTTGACCTAGATCCAGTAGGTGAAATGGTGAATCATTTACTGGGGGCATTGGACCCTAATATTTCCATTGGATCCTTTGATATGTATCCCTTACAGAGCATTGTTCTTCCATATGATGAGAACATATTGGAAGCCATGGTCTCTTGGAGGCCATGATTTGATTCAGTAGCAGAGTTCCTTTTCTTGTGTCAAGCTCGTTAAAAAAACATGAAACAAGGTTCCTAGATCAGAGTTTTTTTTTCTTGTGCAAAGCTCGTTAAAAAATGAAACAAGGTGTCAGAGAAGAGTTTTTTTCTTGTGTCAAGCTCGTTAAAAAAATGAAACAAGGTGTCAAAGAAGAGTTCTTTTTCTTGTGTCAAGCTTGTTAAAAAATGAAATAAGGTCCTTTTAGGAAAGTTCCTTTCCTTATGTCAAGCTCATTAAAAAATGAAATAAGGTGCCATGAGCATAGTTCTTTTCCTATGTCAAGCGCATTAAAAAATGAAACAAATCCCCTTCCAATTCAAGTCCTTGATTAGATCTCATAAATTCCTAGTTGATTCTTTCACTTGATCTCGTAAATGATCTTCATTCCATTCACTTCTTAGTAATCAGTAGTATACTTAGGTGAAATAAATGAAGTTTGGGGGCATGTACCTCGAATTGAGTCATTATGAGGTTGGGGGCATGCAAACTTATTTCAAGCATAATTTGTCTCCCTTACAAGCTTGTGTAAAAATGAAACCAATTTCAAGCATAGTTTCCTATGTTTCAAGATTGCGCAAAACATGAAACCATTTTCATCCTACCTCTCATGATTGCCATTTTGATTAGCTTTTTTTTCCAGATGAGCCTTGTTTTTCTCATTCCATCATCACCATCTTCTTGGCCGATCATAAGCTTTCACTTGGTTGTTTTACACTTTCCCGAGGAATCATTGCATTGAGTGGTCTTATTAGCCAACCTCGTGACCTTTGTGAATTTTGAGTAGTTCCATCATGATAAAAGCCAATTTCTACCCTTTATACCACTCATTCCTCCAGGAGGAGTCCTCTTTCAGCTCTTTTCAAACTTCAAAAATATGATAAGATCATTGAGAACTTGTATTTTCAAACCTGTTAAAGTAAATGAAAAGGCGTCTACTTAGTATAAGTTTAACCCTTTTCCGAACTGAGATAGTCTACTTATGAAAAAGGAATACCTTAATAGAACATGGCTAAGAGGTTCTCTTGGGTAGTATTTTCTGCCTTTTAAGACCTAAGAGACTATTTATGAAAAGGAAGATCTGGAATTTTCTTTTTCACCTATTTTTCAAACTCTCTAAATATGGAAAAGATGTTGAGTTTTCACCTTCACAGGAATTGTAAATAAATCAAGCAGCGATGCTCTCGTTGTGTAGAAATTTCACCGTAGATCAAAATTGATTATGCAATTTAATAAAGAAAAATATTTAATCTAATTCTACAATAAAACTTGTGGAAGCTTAATCAATTTTGAGCAAGATCAAATAGAACACATATAACAGAGAAGAAGATTTAATCACACATGAAACACAGAAGAATACTATGGGGAAAGCTTCAGCTAAAAACCCCACATTCTGTATTATCATACAAGTGGAAATATCTCAGTATTACACAAAGCTTTAGCTCTCAAGATATCCAGCTCTCAGTACAATCCCTTGCTACTGCTCATAGACAGAACAAACAACACATATGCCTTCCTTCAGTCCTCCAAGCCTCCTATTTCCTTGCACAATTTCTCTGGGTCCTCAAGCTGCCACTTTCGTGTAATAATTCCTCACACACTGCTCCGACCTCTGAAATAACTACACAATCCTAAAGGAGTTAATTCCGTCTACATGGATGAGTTTCCTATATAGGAAAATTCATCCAACTGATAGTACACTGTCCCTCCCTTTAGTCTCAACTAGGTCTCTATCTGAACTAACATGCATGAGTTATTTATGAGGGAATATTCAGTTATCTGGAGAACACTAGTTGCATGCATGCATGCATTAACTAACTGAACTCACAGTTAATTTCTCCAATAGTTTGGAACTCATTTAACTGGACTTAACTCAGTTAACTGAGCTAACTAATTACAACTCAAATAAAACTCATCCTTATCTCCTTAATTAAGGAATAACTTCCTCAATCAAATGGATAACTGTTGCATGTCTTCACATAGACTTCATGTTTTATTTTCTCCAACTAATTAACTCAAGATGAATTAATTAATTATTTTTCAAACAACCGCTAAGATCAAATTCGAATTTTAATTCTCAATTTTAATTCAGGGACTAATTGAAATTGGAATATATCCTGAAATGCTATTTATAGCAATGATATTTATAGAAATGTTATTTTTAGCATTTCTATTTTATCATTCCTTGTTGCTATTTTCCACATTAGTACCTAAAATTATATCTATAGCAATGATATTTATAAAATTTCTATTTTTAGCATTTCTTGTTACTGTTTTCAACAAATTGTCCATGACAAGACTCTGGGTTTTTTAAATATTCTTAGAGGGTTCATCTAAAGGATGAACTTACAAATCAAGCATATGTTATCCTCCTCAAGCTTGTTAAAAAAATAAAGAGGTACTGACCAGTATGGTTGGGGAGATTGGGAAATAGGGTACTCCATTTGTTAACGGAAGCGAGTCACTCTTGAACACAACACTCTTCCACTTCATCTTCGTGGCTGTTGGGTTTGGAAATCTTCTCATATTTTGATTAATCATACCATTTCAAAGCCTCCATTTTTGGTTTTGGGTCAATGATGCCAACTCTGTACAGTGTCATCATTGTGTTCAAGAGAAGTCATTCAGGCACTATTTTCTACAATACTCTTAAGCCTTCATTTCATGTCTGCCTTTCTTGATCCAATTCTGTATCAGCATTATTCTAATCATTTTGTCTCAAATAATGATACCCATTTCGTGTCTTTGATAGTGGATACATCAAGGCCCTCTTGTGATGGGTTTCTTCCCATCGACATCAGCTCATTATCTAGGAAGTTGACTTAGGAACACCCCTTTAGTACCTTGGTGCTTGCATGCATCAATGAAAAGTTTCCTTGCCCTCAGCTATAGGATTTCATCATTGGGGTTTGACCGAAATATTTTGTGTGGTGTTCGACATCAAATCATTTATTCACACCATATGGATTGTATTGCAGTACCTTAAGAACCATTAACATCAGTGATGGTGTTTTCCATGTTCGACCTTAGCTCATTGATTCACATGGTTAGAATCATGCATTGGTTGGTTGTGTTAATGAGATAGAAGACCCCAAATCTATTTTCATCCATCCAGGCTATGATTTTAGGAGTAATACGAGATCATAATGTAAGATGGCTATGATCATATAGACATTCATCTAATCATGGGTCCACCATTTTTCATCTTTGTACACGTATTTTGATCATTATACATGTAATGTTAGCTTATGTACTAAGCATGGGTATGCATCCCTCAGCAAAAATGTCATGATGTAAATGTATTGTAATAGATGATGATCTTGCCATTTTTTTGTGATCCTGACTTGTCACAAGGTGAATCACTTCAGTCATCAATTGTTGTTTTTTACTTTTCACTTTAGCAGGTAATATGTTATAGGCCATTTTGTCACATCTGGTCAATAGGCCTTCAAATAGGATCATTCGCACCTTTGAACACTTTGTCATCCTCCCTAGACAAAGCACTAAGCATGACTCTCTCATATGCCTCAGTTTGTGCCTGAAACTGTTTCATTTCAGTCATTTTTAGGACCAATGCACCTTGGTCCCTTATTGGCTAGCTTTGACTACCAGGTTACCCTACTCTGCACCCGCGCTGATCACCAGTAGGTTTCTCAATGTTAGGGGTGCATTGATTCTAGAAATTTGGGAAAACAAAAAAGAATCCCAAAGCTTCCTCTTCGAGAAGCTTCTAGGATATGTTGTAACTATTTACCTTGGATTAAATTCTTGAATCCTATCCTATCCTACCTTGGATTTTTCATCCCTTATCCATTGAGATCATCTTCCTGTCAAGAGTGGATCTCAATCCTAGATTGATAAAAGGATAAGAATTCATGAACTTTCTCCTTCACCTATATATTTACTACCATCCATAGGCATGGGGTTGGATTTTGGAGAGTGATTCTACCCTTATGCTGCTAATGTGATAGATATCATTCCATGCATTAGGGTTATTAGAGGTTCACTTTATGGCAAGGAAAGGACAAGTCAACTTTGAGGAGTTCTTCTACAAGCTCAACACCTATTTTTTGTTGTAACTCTCTCTATTTGTATTAATGAAAATATTTCTTTGTTTTCCTATATATGATGTTATGTTTTCATATATTTCAATGCCATGTTGATCTATTGAATAAAGTGATTAGATGATGCTACATAGATCTTGTAGATCGGTGTCTTGTGTTGTTCGATTGTGCATTTTATAATTATAGCGATCGAAGATAGAATTGTAGCATACAAGCCAAGGAAGGAGTGAAGCATACAACAGATTCGAGGTAGGCTTCATCTCATTATCTATTTACTTAAAGGTAAAAATTAGTCCCTTTATCTTTCTGTTGTTCTAGGTTAGTCAACAAGGCCTAAGCAAGATACTTCCTTCCACAGTCATAGATTTTGCATAACACCTTCATTCAAATTTTGGAGCCTCCTTATGATCACGAAATCCTTCATTTCAAGCCATCAAGGTCATGCTTAGTCATGTTTCTCAAGTGTTCAAGTATTCCTTTAATAATTTTCAGTGTCAAAGAAACCTATTTTTACAAGCCTACCTTGTTGTGCCTCCATAACAAACTTCTTCTCAACAAGTTAAGAAGTCAATGTGTATCCTTGCAAGTCAAGCATTTTGCAATCCTTGATGAAAGTGACTATGGAGTGCCTAATAACAATAACTTCGTAGTGCATGATGACAATGACTATGGAGTCCCTAGAGATAGAGGTTGCACAATATTTGTAGATAGTGGTAGTGTAAGGTAATCATCTGTAGATAGTGGCTGCACACTTTGTCGACAGTGATAATGTACTTCTTCAAGCTAGTCAATTCACTCTTGGCTCCTAGTTTCTTGACATGTACTAAGCATGATCACCAATATTAACTCTAATTGCATGTACATTCTCCCTGTATAAAGAGTCTAGTCCAGAGCTCATCCTTATAATCATATTTCTCTTTTGAGCTTTGTGCATTATTGGAGTATAAAAAGAATTCTTTGGTCCATGGTTGCAAATGCCCCATCATCTGGGTGAGTTACTCAACTATCGCTTTTTCTTTTGCAAGTGTTGATTTCACTTATTTTTCTCTTACATGAGTATTTTTTCTTTCTCTACCTTTTACAAGTGTCACTTTTTCCTACTTTCATTCTTGCATGTGTCGCTTGTGTTTTCTTTGTGTTCGCAAGTGTTGTTTTCACTCTTGCATGTGTGGATTTTACTTGTTTTCACACATCTTAAAGAGCACCATGGCACACCTCCTAGAAGTAGCTCCAACATGCTTTCTTGCATTAATTGATGATATTTATGATTAGAAAACGTGTTGGACACATTCTTATTTCATAACACACCTTTTGGTTGTGTTGCAACACTTGTGTCGTAAAGGTATATCTTAAGTGTCACACTTGGTGATAAGTGTTATTTTAATATTATTTAATTGTACATTCATTGGTTTTACGTATTGTGTGTCTTCTTTTCATGTTCTTGGCTATATATGTATGTGAGATCATGTTTGATACCTATTGTGTTCTCTTATTCTCTTGTCTCGTTGATCTCACACTTAGTCAATTTTGGATTTCATCCCTATCTTCACGTCTCATGCAACTCATGAGCACACTTAGCCTTTTATTCAAGTGATGAGTGTACTACATACTCCTAATCATCAGTGATGAAATCATTGCCTCTCGAACCTATGAACCATACCCATATTAAAGGCAACCTCCTCCAACTGTGCATTATCCGACCTCAATACAAACCCTCAACCTTTTTGTGTAGCATTTCCCACTCTGTAGTCCATGATCCCTCCTACCCTATATTTTGAATTGTGTAGTTGCACTGGATAGAGGGGTCATATCAAGATTCATGCAATGTCCAACTGCATAATCCCCTGAACCTCTTCAATTACTGTGCACTACGCAGTTATGGTGCAAAACCTTGCCTCCCTTGTCTCCTTGACTTTATCAATTATGCATTGTGTAGTTCTAGTGGATAACATGTCCATCTCTAGATGAATTAAATGCTCAACTGTGCAATCCCAGGAGTCATCTTCTTCAATCAATGTGCATTTCATAGTTAAATTCCTAGTCTTTCCACTCTTGCTGACTAGACCTACCTACTGCATGATGTCTTATCATACCTTGCCTCAATTATGAATTGCGTAGTTCTAGTGGACAATGGGGGTCATCCCTCCGTCATTGTAGAGGTCAAATACACAATTCCTACTCCCTCTTACTTAAACATTGTGCACTGTGCATCATTAATGAGCAAGCTCATCACCCTTTTCCATTGGACTTTCCCATTGCACAAAACCTTGATGAGCCATTCCTAATTGTGCATTATGTAATTACAAAGGATATTATGGTCATCTCTTAGCCCCTGTAATTCTCAACTACACAATTATTATACCCTTTCCCCCAAGGCCTTGCGCAATGCCCCATCACAGTTAGTATGTTACATGAGAAAACATAGATAAACTAGGTGATTTCGGGACTGATATTGTCTTTTCATGAGTGAACTTCACTTTTAGGGGTTATGATATCAACATGGAAAGATGATACTTAAGGAGGTTAAAATAAGGACACTTGTGGAGATAAGGCACAAAGATGCTATCATGCAAGAATAAAGGAATTTTGGAATATGACAGAGAAATGACAACTCGTGTTGACTTAGAAGGTTCCAACACTTATCCAGGCCCTTTGGAGGGTGAATATGAAGTACAAGATAGATATATCACCAAGAGTTGAATACATAGCAATGGAAAAAGGAACCTCACATCAATACATTTTCATCGAGTCTCATGTCACAGTCACCAAACAATTGTCATTTAAAGTGTCAACACAAGAGTGTTGTTCGGTCCCATGTATTTTGACCACATTATGGGTGGAATGTAATTTTGTATTTTAAAAAATGAGAAAACATAAAATGTGTGGAAGCCCAAGGGTCAAAGATGGAACATAAAGAGCCACTAGAATGTTCTAGAGTCATATTTAAGATTAAAGGTCACATGGGAGCTCAAAAGTCACGATGAAGGTCAAGAGTCACAAGGGAAGTGAAGAGCCACCTCAATTGTTATAAATACACCCTCCTAGCTCAAGAAAGGGACTTTCACCTTGGCTTCTCTAGCTTGGCATTGGAGAGAAGATCATCCTTTGGAGGAGAAAATGGTGACTCAATGTTCCACTATTGGGGCTAGTGTTGCATCATTGTAATCATGTATCTTGGGACTTTCACTTAATATATGAGGCTCTTGGAGCTAACACACCTTCATGCATATGCCATGAATGCTTGTAAGACTATTCTTTCATTGTTTGTAGTGTATGTTTATGTTTACAAATACTAATGAAAATGAAATATTTCATTGGCTTTGATGTGCATCTTGTTGAATGTGTGTTGTTACTTAGTTTTATGATCATTGTTATCTCATGAACTACTTTGTAAGTTAACCATCAATCCTTTCTATGCTCTTTTGTGTCTCTTTTAGGATAGTAGCATTAGTTTTTTTTCTAGCAGCTCATTCTTCCTTTCCCTTCCTTGAAAGTACCTTATATACATTGCAATTGTATGCTTCATAGTGTCAACTTACTTGCTTATATCAAGGTTTTGGCATAATCTCTTATGTTTATAATTGTGGCCAAGGAAAATATCTAATAATAATGGTGTTTGGGCCTATTATCCAATTGGGGCTTCTACTCTAAATGATGTGAGGTCTAGTTGGGACTTCATACTGAGGAGACCCCCTTTGTTGGTGTATTTCCCGCACTATAAACAAGTGACACTAGAAGGAGGGTCAATCAAATGATAAGCTAATCACATGAAGTCTATTTTGAATCTATCATATTAAATGGCTTCTTCCCAAATCATAATCCCGAGATTATTTTTTAATAGAGCTAATATCAATGTAACACCATCACCCCACATTTACCCAAGTAACTGGCCAACCGGTGTAACAACCTCCACTATAATGGGATTCAACCTCCTAAGTGATCTTAAGGAAGAATAATCAACAAAAACACACCACACAAACCTTCCACATTAGTAACAAAACTCCCAGGAGCCAATCCAACCACTAGGGTAACAAACCCCTGAGACCAACTAAATTTTTAGATCACTAAACCCTCGGATGCCCCCTTGATATGGACAAGAATGTGTCCAAGAGGCTCTAGAAGCTCCCACAACATGGTTATGCATGCATATGGGGAATTTTCTCCTCAGACCTGTGCTTGTGACTCTAGGATTTGTGCCACGTTTGCAGGACCAGAGCCCAGGTCATTGCCTAAAACTCAATGACACTTTGAGAAATGAAAGATAATAATAGAATAATGATACAAATGCAATTACTTGAACAAGGACTTGATTGGACCCCTACTATTTGTTGGGCACCAAATTGGCCTCTCTTTTCCTTGCATTTCCACTCCTCTTTTCATCCCTTTTGTATTCATTTTCATACATTTACTATGTAAAACTATGAGGTAATTCCACTTTATCATCTCTTGGGATATTTAATTAATGAAGTAGAGTCATGAAGGCTTTTACCTATACGAACCACTAAAACATGTGATGACTGCAAATTATGGAGTGCAGGTGTTGACTGCACGACATATCATAGTAGTTCTGCAATTCACAACAGCTAATCGACCTCGACGAAATAGCATAACTAATTTGCAGCTATTCTCAACCCATTTTTGGATCATTCTTGTTCTTGCTCTCTTGGTGCTAGTGCTTTGATGGAACTGATGTATATCTTTGGGCAATTAGTTTCCAAGTTTTGGGGAGAGATGCTATTCTCCTTTGTACTGTATAAAAGATGGGTCATTCCTGTATCAGGGGTTAGTCAGACCCTGCATTGTATTATATCAGCATTATTTAGATTAATAAGATACAAACCATTTTCTTGATCTATCATTCACTATGAGTTAGCGCAGCCCTGATCAGAGAGCTGGACCCGCTCTTCTAATCAGGTGCTATGTGTTTCCTTGTTTTGTGTGTATTTTCAATCGCTATGTTTATTTCTTGTTGATGTTGCAGATATATAAGATAACTGTGAATACCTTTTTAAGTTCTGTAGTTGAGTTTTTATTTCTGTTTCAGCAATGTTTTGATTGGTAATCATGAACCCTTGGTTGAGGAAAGATTGTAACCTTGCCCCTGAATATACCTTGCATGTTGTCTTGAAAATAATACACACCCAGATTGATACATTAATGTAGGAAAAGGGGTGGGTAAATTGTTTATACCTGGACACCAACATTTTGGCACCATTGTCGGGGATGCTAATGAGGTGCAAGACATGATCTATATTAACTAGAGAGTCAATCTCTCATTTTAGGAGAGAATGAGATTTCTCACTTTTCTCCAGGTCCTGAGTGTAGGTATTTCATTTATTTTGTGCTTTTATTGTTGATGAGCCCCAAATTTGGTAACTTGTTGGGCTCATTTGGCCTAATTATCCTTGTTCAATCCTTGTTCAATCCTTCATTTTTCATAGCTTACGCATTATTTTTCAGTATGTTTATGTCATTTGCACAAATAAGGGTAGTCACTCTTCCTTGGTGGCTAACACGTGCTCATTTTAGGTTTTTTGACACATGTTGGAGCAAAACCGAGCAATCATGGGCTAGAAGACAACCAAGCTCGAGGTGAGGATTCGTAGGGGGGTTGTCTATGACATTAAATAGCCCTTCCTCAGGATCTTCACCCCCAACTTCGAGCTCCAAAGGCTACCAAAACGGGATCTAGAAGGCAGCCAAGCAGATTTTGGAAGGGACTGTCTACTCACAGTTTGGACAGCCAAGTCCCATAGATTTAGGGGGCCAGCTAGGGCCCTCATGGTGTATAAATGTTAAGGCCTTAGCCTTCATAGGGGACTTTTGAAACCATTGCATATTTTGCACTACAGTGTTGTTAGCTTTAGCTTGTTCTCTTGTAGCCATTTTGGCATAACTCTTGACTTATGACTATTTTTTGATAATGAGAAGAAGACCGACTTTATATCAACTTTGAGTTTTCTATAGGAGCCATGGATCTTAGGGTTGGGCCCAACCTGAGAGCCTAGGGCTTCCTTTTTGTACTGTTACCTTCCCTTTATGCATCGTTGTTTTCCTTTTATGCATTTGAAACGTATTTCTGTTAGGCAGATTTAGTTGTGTTGATCATATAGGTCACTATTTATGAATAGAATTGCTTCAGATGTTTAAAATATATTGGTAGGATAATAACAGGGAAAAAAGCTCCAAGAAAAGGGTCAACAACACTGTCGGTTTCACCTCATCCTTATTGGATCAGGGGCTGGAATTGAAGTAACCGTGTTGTCCCAACAAAAACACTAGTTTGCTTGACCATGCAATCCTTAGTGTACTGTTTCCATTTGCAGAAGTTAGTTATGGGTTCAGATCTCTAAAATGTTTCATTGCATAGTTGATGTACATGGTTTTCTTTCCAAATAAAGCTGTTGTTCATTCATTTTATTGTCAGTTAGATTAGATTAGCTAGGACTTTGATTATTTGTAAGACTTTGTTGATTCGGTTGAATGTACACTGTGCAAAGCATCTCTACCACTCTTTCATCCACTTAAGCTTCATCAGAGCCAACTGTTCCATCTCCTAGCTAGGTTCCTCATCTCTCATCTGTCCTTTTGCCCACGTAATCCTACCTTCTTGAGCAATCATTGCTTTAGCCTTCTTTAAGCCAAGTCAGCCTTCTACACCTTCTCACCACTCCATCCACCAGTCCCTGGGTCACTCCAGGCCGCTATCCTACCTCCATATCCATTCATGCATATTCCCTCACTCACCCATCCTCTAAAATCCAATTTTTAAACATCATGTAGAAATTTCTGAACATCCTGTAGAAATTCCTGAACATCCTGTAGAACCCCTGCAGACTTCCTTTTTGAAACTCTTTGGAAGGGTGTTAGGGACTCCTTGGACCCTCTCTAAACCTTCCCAACCTGTGCTAAGCATTTCTCCTCCTTGATACACCCCTGCACAATAAAGAACAGTGAAATCATATGCATGATGAAACTGACAACTTAATCAAAAATACAAAAAGATGTTTTCTTAGGACAGAGGTAGTCTAGACACATGTATTTCACCTTCATAGACGTAATGGCATCCCTTTCAGTAGTTTGCATTCTCATCTTTGCATCAGTAGGACTAGCTGGTAGAATTAGGGTTTGCTAGGGTTTGCGCTTTCCTTCAGTTTTCCAATCTCTTTTTCGCAAATAGATTAGCTTTCTTCGAGTTAGCTTTCATCCATCAATTAACAAGCTTCTTCTAAGAGCTCATAGAAGTTGGCTTAAGCTCCTAGCGGACTTGTGCCAGCTGACCAAGTGACAGCTGCAACAAGAGCTAGTACTTGTGCATACAACACCGTCGCTTTCAAGTTTGTTATGAACTACCGGGTTGATAAAAGTAAAGGAGGGAGTCCCAGGAGTTGCAGCATTATTGCTGCAATACTGGAGCCCACCAATTGTCCTATTTCATTGGGGCCGATTTCTTGCCCTGGGGAGGGAGGAGTCCTTTGATGCCCTACTTTAGGCCTTGAGCTTAGATTTCCCTAGCATTTTTGTTGTTTTGATTTTGAGAAACACAATCTCTCGCCCTGGGGAGGGAGGGGTCCTTTGATGCCCTACTTCAGGTCTTGAAGTGTTAGATTTTCTCGTGTGTGTGTTATTTTCTTGATTGGGTTCTTGTCTCAGGGAGGGAGGAGTCTTTTGACGCCCTACTCTAGGCCTTGAACCCTGGGTTTCTTTTTTTTTTCGTTAAATACCCTCTTTTCAACGTGATCTCTTGTCCTGGAGAGGGAATGGGCTTTTGATGCTCTACTCCAGGCCTTGAGCATTGTGGTTTGTCACACCAACTTTTATGAACACAGAGCCCAATAAAAGGGCCAAAGGGAGAGCCCCAAAGAAGGGAGGACAGGATTTGGGAAGGAACACCTACATCCAACAAATCATTGTGAAAGTTGAGTCAGAGGTGTCTTCCCATGCAGCTGTGAGGCCAGGTGTGCAGACAAAATTGGAGGGACAATCTGTAGATCAACCAGTGTTGTTCACAACACCCCCTGTCGATTTGATACAATAGTTCCTTCCAGCAGCCAGAGAGACAAGCAACAATATGCCTGTTAAAGGGATCTTATTGCTTATAAAAAAATAAGAAGAATTTGCATGTAACGCATCCAAAGGAATGGTCCATCCCAGTAGGGAAGAAGGAATTATAGAGAGGAGATCCGAAGGGTCTAGCCACTGTGACAGGGAGGAAGAGATTGTAGAGACAAATCCCTGTGATAAAAGCCCTTCCTGCGGAGCCTACTGAAATCCCTAGTGAGTATTGGAGGATATTCATGGCACCTACAACCTCTACTATTGACTTCCCAATTGGGGATTTAGGTACTGGTGCACCAACAAAGCCCATTTCTTTAACAACTTTACCCAGTTTCCATGGGCTTACTTCAGAAGACCCTGACATATTTTTTTTTTGAAGTTGATATTTTATATCGAGGGTATGATTACATAACGGATGCTCAGAAATTGAAAATATTCTATGCTATGCTAAAGAGGACAGCCCTATAGTGGTTTATGGGTATTGGGGGAAGGTCTATCACCACATGGGAGGCGATGAGAACTGCTTTCTTGGAGAAATACTAGGACTACTGTAAATCATGGGATATTAAAGAAGAGCTTTTTAAATTTACTCTAAAAGAGGACGAAAATATGGAAGACTGTGTGGAACACTTTAAATACACATTATAGAGATCAGGTCACTCTGACCTGGATAAGGACATTTTGAAAATTATCCTTCTCTGGGCCTTTCGAGAAGACTCTTTGGAATTGTTGAATATAGTCGGAAAGGGAGATATATCAAAGGAGGACTTTGATACCATCTGTGAGTTGTGTATCCAGTGCTCAAGAGGAGTTGCAAGAAATAAACAAGGGATTCTGTCAACGAAGGTATCTGGTGGAGGTGTTACAAAAGCAAAAATTGGGAATTTGTTGGATAGCTTGAGGACTGATATCTTGAGTACCTTGTATGAACAGATAGACACACTGCAGGTAAAATAGAAACAACTAGAATTGGAACTAACTATGGCCATATTTTGCCCCACATGCAGGAAGAAACATCCATAGAGGGAATGTCCATTAAACTATGCAGAGGAGTGTGCAATCTGTGAACTGAAGCATGTGACAAGTTTGTGCTCGTCTTTGCCAGGATTATAATCGGTTTTCCAAGGGACAAGAAAAGAGATGGAGCAACTGTACTTTATGGGACCTAAAAATCCATGGCAACCTCGGGTGTCAATGGGAAATCAAGGTATTTTTCCAGATCCATCTCAATATTTTAGAAATTTTAATATGGGTCCCTAGACTATGCCTTATTCGCCCATGTGGCCCCAATACTAGTTTCCACCATGGCAGTGGTGGGCTCCTCAAGCTAGTTCAAGTTCCTCATGGGCTCCAAACTAGTGGGGACCTTCTCCTCCTGGTCAGTTTCCCCAGTCAATGCCACAATAGCAACTTCATTTTACCTCTAATGTGCCTCCTGGTAATTAGTTTGTTTGTCCCCAACTCCCTATCCAACCCAATCCGAATCCTAACAATAATGGGGCTTAGCAAGTTGACACCCTCAACCTACCTTCATACAACATCTCTACCGCAGAATTATATGAGATGCATTTACGATCTGGGTGGACAGTAGATGCTCAACCCTCACCAGTTATCATTGAACAGATTGACAGTGAGGAGAAGGAACTAGAAATGGTTGGAGAGGAACCAAACTGAGTTAACAAAAATCATACACCTCCTCAACCGCCAGTTACTCAAAAACACTAAGCTGAACCACCCTATCCAAAAAGGTTGGCTGTGAGTAAACCAACCCCTCAAGTTGAGTTTGACCTGTTGGTGGAGTTACAGAATTTATTTGTCAAGATTCCCCTATTGCAAGCTATGAGGGATGTACCTATATATGTGAAAAACCTTATGGAATATTGTGCTAAGAAGCCTAAAAAGAAATCAAGAGACTCACTCACCATTCATGTAATGGGGAAGCTATCAGATTTAATGATGGGAAGGTCCATGCTTGTAAAGTATGGGGATCCTGGGAACCTAATTTTGACCGTGCAAATTAATGGGGTAGAAATTCCAAATGTACTGGTAGATTTGGGTTCTGCCATAAATGTCATCACTGCTGAAACCATGCATGCATTAGGACTTTGTAACTTGAAACACACACCTACAGTTTTAGAACTAGTAGATCGATCTATAGTGAAACCAGTAGGGAAGTTAGAAGATATCATGATTTCGGTTGATTCATGGCACTACCCTATAGACTTCCTAGTACTCCAAATGCAATCACCAGCTGGAGGCCATCCCCTAATTCTGGGAAGACTGTGGCTGGCAACTGCAGACATTTCTATTGGGTGTCGGTATGGACATATGATCATTTCGAATGGGCAAAACACTAAGAATCTAGTGTTATATCCCCTCGCAGAACCTAACCCATTAGCAAAATCGCAGGTCACAAGAAATATTTATACAAGAAAGAGTCTGAATTAGAAAATGTGGAGTTAAGACCAGTTCTCACTGTTGGGCAGAACTCTAGTTGAAAGCTGAAACAGAAGATGATG
This sequence comes from Pinus taeda, assembly GCA_000404065.3. NCBI lineage: Eukaryota > Viridiplantae > Streptophyta > Pinopsida > Pinales > Pinaceae > Pinus > Pinus taeda. The sequence goes on from APFE030866747.1 coordinate 43,431, forward strand.
CAATTACTACCTTTATTAGTGATCCTTGTTATGTTTCATATTTGAATCAACAAATCCTAGAGTCCGTATTGAGCTGTGAGACTCAGGAAAGTATTGGAACGACATATGGATTCGATGAGCTACCTACAGTTGTGCCCCATGACAATGTTTTCGTGGAAATAGAACCAGGAAAAGCCCTGAATATCAATCCAGAGCTATTGGATTCCCAGAAAAAACAACTCTTGGATGTTATTCAAGAACACAAAGAATCCTTCGCTAGGGACTACTCAGATATGAAGGGAATTCCTGCTAATCTGTGCACCCATCACATATACATTAAGGAGGATTATCATCCTATGAGGCAACCCCAGAGAAGAATGAACCCTGATCTAGAAAACATTGTTAAGGAAGAGCTCCAAAAGCTGCTGGATGTGGGATTTATCTACCCCATTTCAGACAGCCAATGGGTTTCTCCATTGGTAGTGGTCCCTAAGAAAAATTATAAATGGCGAACATGCATGGACTACAGAGAATTAAATAAGGCAATTGAGAAAGACCATTTTCTGTTACCATTTATTGATCAAGTCTTGGATACATTAGCTGGGAAAAAGTTTTTCTCCTTCCTGGATGGGTTTAATGGGTACAACTAGATCCAGATAGCTCCTGAAGATCAGGATAAGACCACATTTACATGCCCTTGGGGAATGTTCGCATATAGAGTCCTCCCATTTGGTCTCTGTAATGCACGTGTACCATTTCAGAGGGAAATTTCAGGGATTTTCTCTGATCTGATGGATGATAGTGTTGAAATTTAAATGGACGATTTCACGGCATATGGAGATTCATTCGAAGAAGCATTGGGGAAGCTAGAAAAAGTTCTTGAAAGATGCAAGCACGCGCAGGTCTCCTTAAGTACAGAAAAATTCCATATGATGATGAATGAAGGAATTGTCCTGGGACACTTGCTTTTGGCTACAGGAGTCCGGATGGACCCAGCCAAGATAAAGGTAATACAACATTTTCCAATACCCAGAACACCCACTCAGGTATGTAGCTTTATCAGTTGTGTTGGTTATTATAGGTTCTTTATAGAAAATTTTGCTAAAACAACACATCCGCTTTTTCAATTACTGACAAAAGATGTAGACTTTGTGTGGAAAAATGACTGTGATGCAGCCTTTGTGAAGATCAAGGAACTGGTCTATAGTGCTCTGATCCTTAGAGGACCAGACTGGGCATTACCATTCCATATTCATGCTGATGCTTCCTAGACAATAGTTGGGGCAGTTTTGGGGCAGCAAGTGGATAAGGTACCATATGCAGTTTACTATGTTAGCAAGAACTTGGCCCTTGCTGATTTAAACTACATAGTGACTGAAAAAGAATTCCTTGTTGTCATTTACACCATCAACAAGTTTCGGCACTATATCACTGGTTACCCCACCTTTGTATACACGGATCATGAAGGCATTGGGTATTTGATGAATAAACCCATTACTCCTGGTCGTATTACAAGACGGCTTTTGCTACTTCAAGAATTTGATATTACCATAGTAGATAAACCAAGGAAGGACAATGTGGTTGCTAATTTTCTATCTAGATTAGAAAATAATTCCAAAGGTACACCTATCGAAGATAGCTTTCCAGATGAATAAATTTTTGCAATTTCCGCTAACACTCCGTGGTATGCAAATATTGCTAACTATCTTGCTATAGGGAAGATACCTCGTCATTTGTCATATAAGGACCAACAGAAAATTATTCATCATAATACCCAATATTCATGGATGGCAGGATACCTCTTTCATACAGGGGTTGATCAATAGATTTGGCGTCGTGTATCAGAGGATGATATCTATGAGATATTGAAGGCTGCCCATAGTGGACCTTGTGGAGGACATTTTGCAGATAAAAGAATAGACCACAAGGTGCTACAAATGGGATACTACTGGCCTTCTATCTTTCATGATACTAGAGATTATGTCTAAAGATGTGACAACTGTTAACGTGTTATGAAACCAGCTCACAAAAAGATAGAAAAGAGAGATCAACGCCTTAGAATTCAGCCTCTTCAAGGGGGCAACCTCCTTTACGTTACACAAATGAACAATTCTTTGATGATACAAATGAAAAGACCCCCTTTCTATATATAGGAATCTAAGGGGTCATAACATAATCAAAGGCGACATAACAATAATAATGTAAGGGCACAATAATAACAATAGTGGGCTTCTATGGGGCACAATAGTAACAATATGGGCACTACGTGGGTCAATCAATATAATAAGTGGGTTGTACTAATAACAATAGGGGTTATACTAGTAGTATAGGGGCCTAACATGCCCCTCTCCTTCAAAAAGCGTTGTCCTCAATGCTTGCGTAGTTCCTAATGCTTCTGTATAAAATTCTTGTCCTCCCATGTGGAATCTTCAGTGGGTAAGTTCTTCCACTTGATTAGATACTCTGAAATTGATCGATTTCGTAGCTACTGGGTTCTTGCTTCTGTGATTGCTCTAGGTTCCAATATGATTTTTTCTTCCTCTTCAATTTCTGGCAATATTGTTTGAACTAGGATCTTTTGCAACTTTTGAATAAGTGGCCATACTTCTTCTTCCTTCTTCCATTCATCCCTTGCTTCATTTATCCAATCTGGTTGGATAATAGAAATAGCACAAAACAATGCTTCCACATCCTCATCCTTGAAGAGTCTTCCCATTCGGTAAGGTCACCATTTTTTAAGTGCATGTAGTATTTCCAAACTTTCATGCTCAAAAATAGCTTTCTTGAGATGTAGCAGTAAAATACCCAATCACCTACATCAAAACAATTTTCACTACGATGTTGATCTACCTGTTGTTTCATTTGATTTTGCACAAAAGTGGCATTATCCTTTAAAAGTTGGAGAACTTGTTGTTGATGCTCGATGTGATCTTTCACTGCTTGAACCTTTTTCTTCTTGATATGTCCTTCTATCTTGATAGTTGAGGAGTGGTAATTTCGACCAATGAATTACAAGATATGGTTGGATTCATTTCTTCTTTCTCGATGTGATCTTTCACTTCTTGCACCTTTTTCTTCTTGATATGTCCTTCTATCTTGAGAGTTTGAGGAGTGGTAATTCTTGCCAATGCTTTACAAGATATGGATGATTCATTTCTTCTTTCTCTGGGATGGGGTCCTGGTGTATATCCTCTTCTTTTGATGATTCTTGATCATTTTCTTCCTCCTCTTCATACTCTATGTAAAATAATTTCTTCTTAGCACACTTATGACCTTTAGTGCATTTGCTATCACAATTGTAACAAAGCGCATTTTCTCTTTTTTCTTCCAATTGTTGTGGTGTAACCCTTGTAGGTTGTGGAAGGTTAGGAGAAAAAACACTTCCATATTTATAGTTGTGAAGGGTATGCTTCATAATTTTACTTTCTAGTATGTCATAAAGCCCTTTTACTCTTTCCAATTGTTGTGGTGTTTCTCTAAAGAAGGTTTTGCTCTTTGTATCCTCATAATGTGCTATCTTTTCCTCCGTGAAAATTGACCACGTAACAAGTCGTTTACGAGAACAAAGCCCTTTATACCATAAAAATTGATCCTGTTCTAAATATGAAGATGCAATACATACCTTTTGTAACAGTGGTACACCATGTAGATCAAAATATTGCTCCATCTGAAGTATCCAATTTACTGGATCCTTGCCATCAAACTTCCTCATCTTGCTTTTTCCTGATTTTAGTAGCTCGATCTTGAAGCAATTGTAACTCTGTACTTTCGGATCTTTAAGTTCTGAAATTGCGACCTGTGGTAGCCCTCTGTGTCTTCTTTCCAATGCCACCAGTCTGACCCCAATTGGATTCTCCAATGAAGCGTTATGCCAAATCTCCCACAGTGACCTGATTATAGACCGTTTTAGAAGAGCGAACTTGTATGAAGTGCCTCGTGTCACTATTTTGACCTTTGCCTCTGAAAAATATATACAAGAAACTATAGTCCGTCCTCTTTCTGTACCTTCTTACGAAATTTCAATCTGATGCTCAGAGAGAAAGTTATGATGCTTTTCCCCAAGTCGCTTGTTTTGAATGTAATTCAGGATTCTGCAAAAGCACCAACTTCCTTAGATCATATCTCCGAAAATATAGCAAAAAAAGCTCTGAAATTCGGACCCAAAATTCAGCGCGATGTTTTCTGAAATGGGGTTTTTTTTCGACTTCTGAAACGTCGCAGAAAAAAAGTTATAGCGAAAAATCCACGATGACCTGTTTGGAGCAGTGAAACCCTAGAATCCAAAGCTCTGATACCAAATGTTATGAAACCAGCTCAAGAAAATATAGAAAAGATAGATCAACGCCTTAAAATTCAGCCTCTTCAAGGGGGCAACCTCCTTTACGTTACATAAATGAACAATTCTTGGATGATACAAATGAAAAGACCCTCCTTTCTATATATAGGAGTCTAGGGGTCATAATATAATCAGAGCCGACATAACAATAATAATGTAAGGGCACAATAATAACAATAGTGGGCTTCTATGGGGCACAATAGTAACAATATGGGCACTACATGGGTACATCAATATAATAAGGGGGTTGTACTAATAATAATAAGGGGTTACACTAGTAGTATAGGGGTCTAACATATTAAGATGCCATCACCTATATCATACCTCTCAGTGAGTTGCCATCAAGAAAAACACATGTATCATAATGCCAACACATATATCATACTCCAACAATTGAAAACAAAGGAACCTCCACACAATCTAATTATTTTGGAAAAATATGGGCTTCAAAGAAGGAAAAATGGACCAAACGGGTAAAGATAGCATTAATGATTTCTATGAAAAATTACTGAAAAAAGATCTAGATATTACTAGCTATAAGAAAACCACTTCTATGACCTCCTCTACTATAACATGATGTATTTTATTCATTTTTTTGGGTAGATAGTTTTGTGCCATCTTCCCTTTCAGTTATTTGAGATTCCATAGAATTTTAGGTAGCATCCATTATAGCATGTATGGCTCGTCTTTGGATTCATCTTGTAAGAGGTTGAGATCTCTAACAATTCTAAGCAATGTAATTCTAAGCTCTCTGGTATCCTCGTGCTTATCTCATATAAAAACACGTCTTTATTAAAAAAAATGTCCTTTCACTGTCTTCAATCATAGTGAACTATATGTTTTTCCTTTAGTTAATTATATCTTTTTCCTTTATTACTGTAAATTTATAATGAAACTAATCTTAAATATATATATATAGAAATATATATATGTTTTATTTAAAAGACAAAATTTAAATTCACAAAGTTCAGAGAATTTTTAATTCTACACTTGTTTAATCATTTAAATTTGAAAATAGAAAATAATTAAAACTACAACAATGTGACTAGAAGAAAAAGCACCCATGAATATGCAATGTACTAACTTTCCTCTACGGCTTGAGACCTAGTTGTCTTAATGGGCCATATCTCTTTCTAATCTGATAACCATCAGTACCATCAATGCCGATCTTTTGGTATTTTTAAGTGCGGATTAAACCCACAATGTTGGTTCTCTCATATCCTTTAATTTGTTTACCACAACCCAAGGTGAATAAAATTTGAATTAAAAACAACAAACATAAATATTGAGAATGCTCCTGTAATTTTACATTTCCAGAACCTAAATTTGGACAAAATTTACTGCGGCCCACATAAATGGCAGTAGAGAAGCCTCGGCTTCGAGATCATAGCCCCAACAGGCTAAATATATGAAGCATATAGAAAGTTCACCCTGAAATTCCACTCGAACAAGGTAGCTGAGGGTGGTGTTTCATAGGAGCAAGCAACTGGGTAATTGCAAAAAATCTTTAGCACCTACAAAATTTTATGGAAGCCCTACAAACATTGCTAGTATGGGAAAACCCTCCACCCTTTAGTTTCCACATGCTCGACTAAAATATCTGCTTCCCCTTACTATGTTGAAGCATCTGCTTCCTCATCTTTAGCAAAAAAAAATCATCTACCTCCTCTTCCTTACCAATTAAAAATTGTTGCATGTTCCTCAACAGTAAAATCCCCTTTTGATATTATATTTTTGGCAATTTTTCAGCCTCCCTATAAATATCGAATATGGGGATATACCTGCAAAGGCTTATTTACGGTATATGGAAATTAATTTTCAAACCTTGTTCCAATGGGAAATAAAGTATGTTTATTCCATGAGGGGAGGACCCATCCCTGAAGGACCCTGATGATAAGAATCTTGAAGAGCCATAATTCACAGGTATTTCTTTTCCATAAGTATTGGCTGAGTTTTCCATCATGAAGGACATTAATTGTGTTGTTATAAGTAGTATTTCATTGGGCCAAAATCCTAATTGCAAGATAAAGAGCTTGATGGTATGACTTCAAGACAAAGAGGTCATGATATGCTCTTGAAGCTAAGGGAAGGAGGGCAATAGAGGCCCTTGTGGAAATTGGTAGCTCGTGAGGTTAAGAGAAAGTGGGCACTAAAGGAATTTGTGGAAATTTGCGGTTGTATTGCATTGATAATGAAGAGAAAGAAATGGATGATGATGGAAATGTAGGTAGTAATGACAAATTGGAGGAGGAGAAGCTCACGAGTGTAGGGAAGTATGCATAGAACTACTTGACAAGGTTTGATGAAGGCCAGGACTTGGAAGAGGATAAAATTGGAGGTAGCGATGATTCATAGTATGATCATGATGTTAAGGGAAAGAAGAGAATCGAGTCTGGGTAAACTTGTGGGAATTTGTGTACATTTATGATCATGTATATTTATGAATACAATATTTTTACAATAATCATTGTGAATAATTGTCAATTTATTATTTAAACAACACACCATGAGGAGGTAAACAAGGTTAATGAAAATTATGGACATGGAAATGGCTAAAGCGAAGATGGAGGTCGTACACATTTTTTTCACACTACATACATGAAAGTAATTTCTCATGTATATTTATGGATACAATAATTATTGTGAATAATTGTCAAATTATTATTTAAACACACCATGAGGAGGTGGTAAACAAGGTTAATGAAAAATATGGACATGGAAATGGCTAAAGGTGAGATGTAGATCATATTCTGTACAAAAAAATAATTTCATTTGTATTGATCACTCATGTACTAAATCAATTAGACTAAATAATCAAATTATCAAATTATTAGTCACCTTCCCATGCACTTGCTTATAGTCTCAATTCCATACCACTCGTCACCTTAGCCCATTTCCTTCTTCACCTGACACTTGGACTACAATGTCTCAACACTTGCTTCATTGATACCATGTCATCCCTTTTCACCAAACTAACTCTTCTATTTGACTCATCGTCAAAGAGGGTTGAATGATGGTGGACCATGGTCAATAATTAATGTACAATTGTATTATTATTGCATCGATTTAGCAATGTTACATTAATCTTGACCATTATTGCACTCTTACATTATTATTGGCCATGGTTGACCATTATCAACCATGGTTGACAATGGTTGATGTTACATTAGTGTTAACGTGAAATTTCCACTAAGTTTACAAAAATGGTTACATTAGTGGGTTGATGGGGTTGACCATGGTTAAAGAGGATCGACCATTGTTGTTGATGGAAGACCATGTTCGATCACACTTAACTATGATTGATAAAGATAACCATGGTTGACCAAAGATTGGGATGAAAGACTATGGTTGGGCTTGTTTGACCATTGTTGAGCATGTTTTTCTATTGCTACATGGTTTTAAAAGTATTGTTACATTAATGTTGATGGTTGACCATGGTCAATCTTACATTAATGCTCAGCGTGATAACAATGATTACTATAGTTGACCTAAGTTGACCATCTTCACAATGATTAACATGCTTGACAAGGGATTAAGGGGAAGATTATGGTTGACCATGGTTGATGAGGTCGACGAACAATTGTGACTATCAATTATGGATTAGCATGGTAGACTAAATTTGATCTCGATCAACCATAGATATAATAATGTATTTATATTACATTAGTTTAACAAGTAGAATTACGATTTTCAATTTTCATATTTTTACATTAATGTCGATAATGATTGGTTTTACATAATATCACAGTTCATTTCCAATTGAAAATAGTTGATCAGGTTGACCATACTTGAAGAGGGTTAACAAGGGGGTTGTGGGGGTGATATTAGGGAAAAACCTAATAAGATTTTCTTAATACCTCAAAATATGTGCTTCCTAAAAAAATAAGCAATACTTAATGAGTTTGTTTTAATACCTTCACCCACCTGAACCCTCATCAAACACCCACACTCTAGGAAGGGGAGGATATTTATGAAAAATTAAGATATAGGAAATTATATTAAGGTGCTTAATAAATTTTGCACAAAGATATTGTCAAAGTGTGCCATTTAATTAGAAGTTTATACTAAAATGTAATTGGAAATTGTTCACAGCATAACCAAAAGAAATAATGCAGTGATATGTAATATAGGTGTAGTGTAAAGTTACATGTATTTTTTTCATACATATTAATAACTGTGTTCATCACTTAGTTCAACAAAATATTAACTTTTCCATTACAAAGCAAATTCCTAGAATTAAAATTGAATTTCCAATGTTAATGAATTTGACCTTCAAACCATAACCAAAGAAATAAGCAATAAATAAAGCCTTTAAGCCAGCCAGCATATTCGTTCCATATACACTTGTTCAGTGATTAAGAATGAAAATGATTGAACCTATTGTACTAAAATATTAAATTTTTAATTTATTGTTGTTAGTTGTTTTTTTAATATTATAGAAAAAACTATCCTTGGAACCTATTCCGAAGAACGAATATCGTTAAATGATTTTGAGAGCATAAAAGATATCCATTTGTATATAATATCCATATTAATTGGTTGGATTTGCATGCTATGAGACTCATCTTATAATACGGAAGTATAGGAAAAAGATCATATTGTTATTTTCCTCAGCGTTGGAAGGAGTAAGATAACGCTCACTTAATGGAAGTTTTTATAACTTAGGTATAATCCTAGTTTCCTTTTCCCATTCTAATGCACCAAACTTACAATCGTCCATGCAAAGTCAAATAACAATATTATAAGGGAGTGTTAAGATACTAAACTTGATTTGGTACTTTGATTTTATGAAATATTTTGACTACCATCATATTAAAACTACCATCATCAAATTTTAAAAACTTACTTATTTTAATTTTATTTATGAAAACAACAATATAGTGGAAGTTAACTTGTATAAGTACATTGAAGTTAATGTGCATTATAAGCTCTAATTGTACTATAGTGGGAGAAAATGATTAGTGGAAGGTGGAGATTTCATTTTATTTTAGATAATTATTATGAAAAATAAAAATATTGTTCTTTTAGAAAGTATAGTTACTATTTGGTATCCTAGTTACTATAAGTATATTCTATAGTTGAAAAAATTGGGTTGAAAAAATTTATAAAAAAACATGGAAGAAAAATAAATTAATTAATAATTTTTTCAAATTTCTAACCGTAAAATTAAGGATTAAGAGAAATATCTTTTATACTATTTCCATCTTAAAATTTAAGCTTCCCCCATTAAAATGTTTAGCCACTAACGCACATGCACAAAGAAGTTAAAAACAAGGGCAAAATACTTGGTATAATTGTTTCCAATTCCAATAGAAACCACTTGAAGCTTAAGAGTGGATTGCAAAAGGATATTGCTAAATAGCTTTCAAAAGATTGTAACTACATTTAAATAAAAACCATGGTAATGTGAAGGAAATATAAAATAAGATAAATCAAATGCAATATTAAGAAAAGGTCAACTCACATTATAGTATAGTAAGTATAAAGATAAAATGTAGTAGAATTAAAACAACAAACAATTAAAATCTAAAAAACCTGTTCTTATAATAAGAGCTTAGTATGAAAACTATTCTTTTAAATAGACTTTATAATAACATTTTTAAACTACGGAATGTGTCATATAGGTGATAACCGTCGCGACCTTCTGTGACATTTCTTTTGGTGTTTTTTAAATAGCGATCAAACCAGGGTGATGAGTCTGTCAAATTCCTCTGAGAGCTCATCATCAAAAAACTGAATAAAAAACTACAGAGATCGATCAATTGATAGTGCTCCTGCAATTTTACATTTTGGGAATCTAAATTTCACCAGCAATGACTGACTTTGTGGCCCCAGAGAAATGCCTCTACAAAATCCTGGGCGTCAAGGCCACCGCCACAGACGACGAAATCCGTTTCGCATATCTAACGTTGGCCCTCAAATTCCACCCCGACAAGGCCGTCCAGAGAGGCGTTTCGCAGGAGGTGGCAACGGAGCAGTTCCAAGAAATCGTTTGTGCCTATCAAATTTTATCGAATCCCAGCCAACGTTCCTTATACGATGAACTCCCCCACCCTTCGCCTTGGCCTTGCACATGCTCTGCTAACAAGTCTGCTTCCTCAATTTCCGCGGAAAGACCTCTTTCTTCATTTTCTGCGGAAACACCTCTTTCCTCATTTTCCTCGAAAAGACCTGCTTCCCATTCCTCGAAAAATTTTGCGGAAACACCTCTTTCCTCATTTTCCTCGAAAAATTTTGCGGAAACACCTCTTTACTCATCTTCCTCGAAAAGACCTGCTTCCCATTCCTCGGAAACACCTCTTTCCTCATTTTCCTCGAAAAATTTTATGGAAACACCTCTTTACTCATTTTCCTCGAAAAGACCTGCTTCCCATTCCTCAGCGAATAAATCTGCCTCCTCTTTCTCAGCGAAAAAATCCACTTCTGATATGAACTTCTGGGAATTTTTCTGCAGTTGTCTATTTGCTGCATATGGAGATAAGGCCAATAGTTTCTTTAAGGGTTTTGAGGATTTACTTCGAAACCTCTCCACTTCTGATGTGAACTTGTGGGAATTTTTCCGCAGTTCTGTATTTGCTGCATGTGAGGATAAAGATAAACCCAAGAGTTTCTTTAAGGTTTATGGGGATTTACTTCAAATGGCCGTCCTCCTCTTTCTCGGCAAAAAGATTTCCCACCACCTCCAACGCTTATCAAGCCAGTTCTGATGTCAATTTGTGGCCATTTTCCGCCGATGCGTATATGCTGGTATATGCTGGTCTCTGCTTTCTGTAACTACTGGCAGGGAACTTCCACCTTTAAGAGTGAACAACTTTTATTAAAATTTGATGTTAACAAGTTTTGTAATTTTACTGTGGAGTTTACGAAACTCCATATAAAATTTATGACATGAATATTTTTAAATAATAATTATAAAGCAAGAAATAGTAAAATTGAAAATTTAAGACCGTTTTCATACTATTAATAAAATAAACACATTTTTTTCCCAAAATATATCTATATCTATATATAATTTAAAATGTATATTTATGAGAAAATTATTTTTACAATAATCATTGTTCATTGTTGTTCGTAAGATAAACACATTTTTTCCCCAAAATATATCTATATCTATATATATAAAATTTAAAATGTATATTTATGAGAAGATTATTTTTACAATAATCATTGTTGTTCGTAGGATAATTTCCAGTGTATTATTTAAACACACCCTAATGAATTAAACAAGGTGAATGAAATACATGGAGATGACGATGGAAACTTGCTTTGAGGTAGATCTCACGGAGTATAGAAAACTATTGCATGTTTATTGATCTCTCACGTACCAAATGAATTAGCCTATATAATATAATTACTATAATATTGTAAATTTGGATTATTGATCACCATCCCCTGTGCCGGTTGATTGTCTCAACTCCATGCGATTGGGTAAGCTCATTTCCTTTTTCATATAGCACTAGGACTATAATGTCTCAACACTTGCTTTATTTTATCCTTGTATTGCGTTTTTAGTGAACTTTTTTCTTAATATGTGGTTCACGCAGGTATGCCAACTTGTAGCTTTAGCCCATGCCATGTGGAGTTCTTCCATGAACTTGGCCCATAGGTAGTGCCAATTTAATCTATTAGCTTCATGCCTAACCCACGTGCCTTTCCAATGAAATCTATTAGCATAGTTCCAAATTGAAGCCAATTATATTCATGCATAGACCTACACAACTTTTTCGTAGGAAAAACTTGTGCCACCACTATAAACACAAATTTTCACAACCAATAACAAATCTATGCTTTAACTCTTCTGAGCTAGGATTATAAGTAAGAGAGCCATCATGCCTTCCCCATTTTACACAAATCTATGCTTTAACTCTTCTGAGCTAGGATTATAAGTAAGAGAGCCATCATGCCTTCCCCATTTTACATTGCCCTTAGGTGCCTCTAGATCGTTATGGAAATGTCTACATCAATGTACTTTAACAACTATACATAGGATAACATGCATTAACAACTATTTTTTTAGTGCAACTAGCTTGGTTGATGTAGGAACCCATTTCCTGGGTACTCCATTCCCCCACTATTTCGTTAATGATTCAACAATAGAGCATATTCACTACAATAGTTTCCCATCTTTGAACACCATAAATAATCATGATGATATGTTAGATAGCTTGGGTGCTAATATTAATTTCCCATGCATAGTATTAGCGATAAAAAATATAACACCCTTTCATTTTCTGTTAGAGCAATTGACTATTTTTGACGTGGACTATTTTTTAGACTCGATGGCTAGGAAACCATGTTCGACTCATGAGATAATGTGATCAACAAAATTATTATGATGTAATTAATTAATTACTATTAATAAATATTAATGTTTGAAATTACTTAGCAAAGAAGCACTAGAGTTAGAAGACTCTTGCAAGTTTGGAAACAAGTGTGGTGGTTAAATTCACGATAAATTTTCCCTTCAATATCTCCTAGAAATCCCTTATGGAGGAAATATAAATGATTTGATATGACAAGATAGAAAAATCATATTAAATCACTTAGTTGGAGAAAGACATGAGGTTTGGGTGAACCAAAAGTATCGTCGGAGAAAAATGAAATATTTAAGTAAGAAGGAAACTTTTTTCATTAAAATAAATAAATAATAAAACAAAACAAAAAAGCTTAGCGAAATGGGTTGGCAGAATAAAAAAAATGGAACACTGCTAAAATTTATTAGGGAAAGGAATAAATTATAAAAGACACCATCTAAGAGTCAATGATATTTTCAATTCCATTGACAAGCATATCTTAGCTCAAGGGGATCACATGGGGTCAGTTTGTGGTTGGGAGGAATGCGTTTAGTTCCTAAGTTATTTTTAAGCATCAATTGTGGTTAGAATACTGGTTTCACTATTTTTATTAACAAAACTTGATAAGTGTTCTATATATTCTGTATTTTTTATTTATCACTTGAGATGACCCTTGGTAGATGAAAGTGGAATTATTGATGGTAGCTTAGTATATGTTGGGACAAATAAGGTTGATACACTCATATTATACACTCCTAAGCATGTTTTGATAATTGGTATGCATACATAAAATGAAACTTGGGTTAGAAATCATTGCATATTGTGAATTTTCTTACACATGCAAGCACAAACATTTAATATTAATTTTTTCCTTTTAAAATTTGAAAGGAATCAACAAGTTTTGGAACTATTATCAGTGTGTAATTATATCAAACATAATTATATATGCATAGAGTATATTTGAAGAATTCATACCACACTCACAGGGTGGAATTCCGCCAAGAAATTAGGATGCGTGAGAATAATTTCTTATTCCTTTAGAGGAAGGTAGGAGTTGAGAAATCCAACCTCAGAGGTTGAGGCAAATTTAGTTGGGTTGAAGAGAAGAGGAATAAAAGAACCAAATTCATTGTTAAATAACTCTGGAAAAAAAAAAATAACATATTCCCTAAGGAGGGAAAGTACCTGCTAAAATTTGATTACAATGGTGTCATTTTTGGATAAGAATAGAAAATAAGAATAACCATTGATTTGATTTTTTTAAATTATAATACACCAATAGATCTCACCTGTAAGATTTATTCATTATGGGTACTAAATTTCCTTTGCAAATTATCCATCTGTGGTTTTAGAAAATGGGGGAAATAATACCACTATATAATCCATAAAAAGAAACTCTGAAGAGGAGAAATCAAGTATTATCTTACCATGTTACAATTACTAGGAAGCAACTGAGAGTGAACTCTTCGCTTACCGAATAACCATCGTTATTAGGTGTTACAATCCAAAATACAAATGAATTTCTTAACGTTGAGTGTACTCAAGGAGTTAAACCCTAAAGGGTCTCACTTCTAGAAAAAGTAAACAAAAATTAACCCTTGACTTCTAGAAAACCTATTCAATATCGGTCATATGTAAGAACCAAATTTCATGCAATCCCCTATGCAAGCATGTTGACGGAAACAAGGTAAAACCACACAAAATATGTATCACAAAAAAAAAGACATTATGATTTAGAAATGGACAGGAAGGAAAAAAACAAATGTTATGAAACCAGCTCACAAAAAGATAGTTCAACGCCTTACAAATAATCCTCTTCGAGGGGGCAACCTCCTTTACATTACATAAATGAACAATTCTTGGATGATACACATGACAAGACCTCCTCTATATATAGTAGTGTAAGGGGTCATAATATAATCAGAGCAAACATAACAATAATAATGTAAGGGCAAAATAATAACAATAGTGGGCTTATATGGGGCACAATAATAACAATATGGGGACTACATGGGCACAAAAATATAATAAGGGGTTTGTACTAATAACAATAAGGGGTTACACTAGTAGTATAGGGACCTAACATGTCCCTCTCCTTAAAAAAGTGTTCTCCTCAATGCTTGAGTAGTTCTTAATGCTTCCGTACAAAATTCTTGTCCTTCCATGTGGAATATTCAGTGGGTAAGTTCTTCCACTTGATGAGATACTCTGAAATTGATAGATTTTGTAGTTGTTGGCTTCTTGTTTCTATGAATGCTCCAGGTTCCAATATGATTTTTCCTTCCTCGTAAAGTTCTAACAATATTATTTAAGCTGGTATCTTCTGCAACTTTTGAATGAGTGGCCACACTTCTTTGTCCTCTTTTTATTCATCCCTTGCTTTGTGTATCCAATCTGGTTGGATAATAGAAATAACACAAAACAATGCTTCCACATTCTCATATTTTCTTGGGAGTGCATCTGCAATAACATTTTTCTTCCCTTTTTGTAGATGACTTCAAAGTCATAATCCAACATATTTGTGGCCCATTTTTTCTGTTCTTCTAAAGATAATCTTTGTTCTAAAAGGTATTTATGACCATCATGGTCCATTTTTACCTTGAAGTGTCTTCCCATTAGGTAAGGTCTCCTTTTCTTAAGTGCATGTAATATTGCCAAAATTTCCTTCTCATAAATTGCTTGCTTGAGATGTAGCTGCAAAAATATCTGATCGCCTACATCAAAACTTCTTTCACTGTGATGTTGATTTTCTTGTTGTTTCATTCCATTTTGCATCAAAGTGGTGTTATGCATTAAAAGTTCGAGAACTTGTTTTTGATGCTCGATGTGATATTTCACTACTTGAATATTTTTCTTCATGATATGTCCTTCTATCATGAGAGTTCGATGACTGGTAATTTCTTCGAATGCATTATAAGGTATGTTCGGATTCATTTCTTGATGCTCAATGTGATATTTAAATTCTTGAACATTTTTCTTCTTGATATGTCCTTTTATCTTGATAGTTTGAGGAGTGGTAATTCCGGCCAATGCATTACAAGATATGGTCGGATTCATTTCTGCTTTCTCGATGTGATCTTTCACTTCTTGAACCTTTTTCTTCTTGACATGTCCTTCTATCTTGAGAGTTTGACGAGTTGTAATTCTTTCCAATGCTTTACAAGATATGGTCGAATTCATTTCTTCTTTCTCTCGGGTTGGTTCCTGGTGTATATCCTCTTCTTTTGATGTTTCTTTTTCCTTTTCTTCCTCCTATTCATAATCTATGTAAAATAATTTCTTCTTAGCAGACTTATGACCTTCAGTGTATTTTTTATCGCAATTGTAACAAAGCCCCTTTTCTCCTTTTTCTTCCAATTATTCTAGTGTCAACCTAGTAGGTTGTGGAACGATAGGAGAAACAATACTTCCATCTTTATAGTTGTGAGGGGTATACTTCTTTGTTTCCATAATTTTTCTTTGCACTTTTCTTGCGCTCTCTAATGAATCAGGTTCCCAATGAAAAACCTCATGTTAAATGTTGTCCTTTAAAATCCCTATGGAGACATCAATCCTCTACTTCTTTGGAATATCATTTTCCCTTATATTCAGTTTTTGAAAGTCCTCAATGTTCTTTACCATTGAACACTTTTGTTTGAGATTTATCAATAGGCTAAAGAAAGTGTTTCTCTTTGTATCCTTATAATGTGCTATCATTTCCTCCGTGAAAATTGACCATATAACAAGTGGTTTACGAGAACAAAGCCCTTTATACCATAAAAATTGATCTGGCTCTAAATAACTAGATCCAATATGTGCCTTTTGTAACAGTGGTACACCATGTAGATCAAAATATTTCTCCATCTATAGTATCCAATTTATGGATCCTTGCCATAAAACTTCCTCATCTCATTTTTTCTTGATTTTAGGAGCTCGATCTTGAAACTATTGCAACTCTGTAATTTCATATTCTAGTAGCCCTTTGAGTCCTCTTTCTAACCTCGAAAGTCTGATCAAGATTGGATTTTGTAAGGAAGCGTTATGTCAAATATCCCACGATGACCTGATTATAGACTAGTTCAGTAGAGAGAATTTGTACGAAGTCCGACATGTCACTATTTCAACCTTAGGACCTTAAACTAATACACAGAAAACTAAAGTATGTCCCCTTTCTTAAACTTCTTACAAATTTTCAATTTCATGCTATAAGAGAAAGTTATGACAATTTTCCCAAGGTCACCTGTTTAGGATGTAATTTGGGAGTGTGTGAAAACCCTAAATGTCTCAGATTATATCTCTGAACATATAGCGATACAAGATCTAAATTTTAGACCCGAGCTTCACCAATATTTTGATTCAAATGAGTTTTAATTTCAGAATCTGAACCTTCGTAGAATAAATATTATAGGGAAACTTCGACAATGACCTATTTGAGACAAAATTATGGAGCTTGCAAAAACCATAACTTCCTCAAATCATATCTCCGAAAATATAGTGAGACAAGATCTCAAATTTGGACGCAAGGTTTAGACTGATTTCTTCTCAAATCGTTTTTTTTTTTTCTTTTGATACTTCGTAGCAAAATAGTTATAGAAAAAATTCCACGATGACCTATTTGGAGCAGTGAAACCCTAGAATCCACAGCTCTGATAGCAAATGTTAGGAAACCAGATCACAAGAAGATAGATCAACGCCTTAGAAATAAGTCTCTTCATGGGCCAACCTCCTTTACATTACACAAATGAACAATTCTTGGATGATACAAATGACAAGAACTCCTTTCTATATATAGGATTCTATGGGGTCAGAATATAATCAAAGTTGACATAACAATAATAATGTAAGGGCACAATAATAACAAGAATGGGCTTCTATGGGGCACAATAATAACAATATGGGGGCTACATGGGCACAACAATATAATAAGGGGGTTGTACTCATAACAATAAGGGGTTACACTAGTAATATAGGGTCCAAACAACAAATAATGAACTAGAACCAGATTCAAATATGAAACCTCAAAAATTTAAGAGAAAATGGTGATGGGTAACCAAACTACAAAGTTGAAGGAGGAAAGAGGAAAATAAAAATATTTTGTCTATGAATTATCTTCCATGTGGCTACCACTAGGGGAGCATGGTACCTACCATACAATGAGAAATAGGGAGAAGAGTAATCTCTGAACACAAAATAAAGAACATAGTAAAAAAAATTGAGGCAAAGTAAGATGAAAACTTCTACTATAAATAAGAAAACCATTAGTATAACTATCATTACCTAGGTTTCTCCTATATCCATGCACAAAATCATATAACAAGGAAGTTACAGGTGTGCAAGGTTTTCATAACCTGAGTGTCCAAAGAGGGATCTTCTCTACTCCATGCGACACCAGACAAAACAACCAAAATGTGTTAAGGGTGAAGGATTAGATGCAAGAGGATTTTCACCCTATAGTTTGGTTAAGGGAATCTCATCCTTTAGATCAGTGCAATCCCAATATAGACCATTAACTGAACTGTGTACAAAATTCATTTGAATATCACATGGGTGAATAGTAAACCAATCCATCATGTATGAGTAGGAAACCTCCACGTCCTCGAAAACCACCCAACCTACCAATCAAATCCATATCGAGTCCACTAAATATTGAATTCAATTGCATGTAAATGCCTCCAATAGTTCCCATATGTAAATTTAAAAAGAAATAAACCATGACAACAAGGGGTAACACTATACAAAAGAAACCCACTAAAGGTAGACCCAAATATAAGTCAATTATACTATTCCAAACCATAGAAATTGAATTCCAGCGATTACATTAACATGTATCAAGCTAGATAACCTATAAGAAAAATTGTATCCTAATCAATTATGCCCCAAACCTTATTGTGTGCACATTAGAACCATGACTTTGGTGTTTACATATATATGATTATGGTGTTTATATATGATTAGGGTGTTTATGTGGTGATATGGGCTTAAACATGATTAAAAATACATACATCAGTGTGGAAAAGAAGAAAATATAAAACTTCGTTGAATAAAATCGGTATGTGACATATGGTATCAAAACACTAGTTTTAAAACTTATATATATATAATATATATATATATATATATATATATATATATATAATATATATATATATATAATATATATATATATATTATATATATATATATATATATATATATATATATATATAATATATATATATATATATATATATATATATAATATATATATATATAATTTTGAAACAAGTTAAGATATGTATCCTAATTATGGGTTGTTTGGACTATAAGGTATTCAAGCAATGCAAGGTTACAACATAGAATGACAGATTATCCTAATATACTTGTAGTAGAGGGAGAAGGAATCTATGTGGGGTTGAGAGGAGCAAGTAGCTCACTAATAACTTATTTTAAAAATATTGTTAGAAGTCTACAACAAGAGTTGGCTCATCTCATAGCTAGTAATGAACATTTGTTGAAGGCTAGTGAAGAACAAAAAAGGAGGATATGAGATTTAACTGAAAAATCTAGTCACATATTAATAGAAATAGGAGAGGATGCAAAAAAAACCAAATTGCTGAAAAGAAAAGATGAAAATATAGAAACAAAAAAATCTAAAAGTGAAGATGAATCAAACAAAACATATCCAAATACTTAGAGAAGGAATAATAAAGTGCATTTGCAAGGAGAAATACAAAAATTAAAACCCCTACATTTGACGGTGAAAAGGAGGATGAGTATGAGAGTAATATGAATATGAGAGTAATATGAAAGCTATATATTCCATTTATCAAATACAAGGGTAAGCTACCCTCTGGTGGGAGGAGGTCCAAATTTTTCACACACTCAAAGAAAGGATAGTTTCCTCTGATGATATCTAAATGAATGATACTATGATGATCAAGCGAAGGATTTTCATGAGTTAATATTGGGACAATTAACTATGGATGAGTGTGTGGTGAAATTCACCAATCTACTACATTATCATTTCCCTACATCAAGGAGGATAATGGAAAAGTGCATATGTTTTTAAACTGTTTACTAGTTTCCTATAAAGAAATGATTGAGTTTGCAAATCCTAAAACAATGGATGAAGTACTGTGAAAGGAAAGAATATGTTATCATTAGTTCAA
The DNA here is from genome assembly GCA_000404065.3 of Pinus taeda. NCBI lineage: Eukaryota > Viridiplantae > Streptophyta > Pinopsida > Pinales > Pinaceae > Pinus > Pinus taeda. Next base: position 63,167 of record APFE030866747.1, read on the forward strand.
AAATAGAGGATAAGGTTGAAATCATTGGCAAGATAAGGAATGAAATAAATTTATAGTGGCGACAAGAAGAAAAAAACTGCATATCTTAAAAACTCTAGGAGAGATCACTAGCACAAGAAATTCAACACGAGGAATTCAAATCAGTCAACACAATCACAAACTCGATCGAAGCCCATGTATCTAAATAATAAGAAGACAAGTGGGGTCAATGAGAGATAACCTTTGAAATGTTGGGGGTATGGGGAACCTCAATTGTTGATGGATTAGCCACATAACTCTAGCTATATTCAAAACATACAAGAAATGCATGGAACAGTGACAATAATTGATATTGCAAGACACATCCCAGAGATAAGTGCAGTGTCGAAGGATAGACTAGCAGAACATCAATCCACTATGATCAATATTGAAGGTACTACTTTGAAGCATTTAGTCTCTGTCTTAATTGATGTAGGGGAAAATATTAGTTATATTATTCCTCAAGTTGTGGAAAAATATAAGCTAAAAATTGAAAAATTAATGAATGCATGGCTGGTACAATTCACAACCGACTCAAAAAGGAAGGTAAATAACCATGTAAAATAGTGTTCCATAGGTTTAAATACTTGTCCCATTAAAATCAATTTAAATATACTTCCATTAGTTCCATATGATGTGTTAATAGGTATGCACTGGTTAGAAAAACATGGAGAGGTAATAAATGGTTTAGAAAAAATAGTAAGTTGTGTTAATCATGAGGGATAATTAGTAACGATTGCTTGTATATATCATTAATTTGTAAATGAAACCATGAATGTACAATAGTTCTTATACAGTAGTTAATTACTATATCTATTTCTTCCTACGCATATTTAGAGTATATAATCAAAGAACAGCATGTATAAAATAACAAATTACTTACATGGGTAATTACTAGTACAAAATGAATCAAATATTCCATTTCATAAATAGTCCATCAGATATAAAGTTATTCGGGTCGCCAAAAAATATTATATAGTGAAAGTGACAAAATTATAAAATATTTACTTTTCTATATGGGAAGAAAAAAAATTATTTGTATTAAAGATAACAAAAAAAGATGAAGCCTTATCATATATAAGGACATTGAGAAACAAAAATTTGAACCTGAGTCGTGATACATAAACAATATCCTCTATTATCAAGACTAAGTGAGCCATTTCAGGCCACACATCTGGCTGCTCACTTAGAGGCTAAAATTGAGATATTTATATAAATAGAAATAGAATAGAAAAAATAAATAAATAAATAATATATATATATATATTAATAGTATATATATATATATATATATATAACCCAAAACTAATACATTCATTTTTTACGTGCACACCTATAAGTAAGAGAGTCGAAGCAACGATTCCAACTTGGGAGGTGGAGACATATTTAGCCAGGTTGGTGAGAAAATAATAATAAATGTTGATTTGATATTTTTAAATTACAATATAGAAAAAAATATCACCTATAATAGTTCTTCATTATGGGTAGTAACATGCCTTTCCAAATTCACCATCTGTAGTTTTCAAAATGGGGAAAAAATACCACCATATAATTAATAAAACAAGATTCTAAGGAAGAGAAGTTGAGGTTTACATACTCTTTTTGTCCATAGATGGAGATTATCTACTCCATGTTGTGCAAGGCTAAACCACCACAATGAGACGAGGAAAAAACATTAGGTGCAAGGAGGTTTTCACCCTAGGGTTTGGTTAGAGAAATATCAACCCTCAGATCATGGAAATCCCAATCTCCACTATTTTTTTTTGTAAGCTGACGAGTTACCATTTTCTATTATCAAAATTGAAACCACTACAATCTTAAGGTGGCCTCAACCCGCCCCGAGGGGAAATCGGGTTTATTGAACACCTATAGTTTTTGACTGCTGACCAAAAATAAAAGGTTTTCAAGCTGTCTTTCCAGGCTTTGTAAACATTCACCTTGTAACTGTTACTATTGACATATAACTGCAAGTAAAAATTATCATAAATCCTATACATAGCTAAAGGAAACTAAGATTTGCATTTTCTAACTACTTCAAAAAACATGCCTTTCTTCATTGATTCCAAGCATCCTCTTGCTACTTCTTCTCCTTCTTGATCACCAAGCCATTCGCATCTAGCTGTTGCTGAATATCCTCCATCCTCTTGTCTTGCATGAGTAGGGTGATAAGGATGTTCTTCATCTCTTTCTTCAAGTTTAGTATTCCCTATGACAATTCAGCCATTTCCAAGGCTATCTGCTCCATGGCTTTGGCCATAAGTCTTTTCATGACCCAGTATAGGTGCAAGGACTGCTTATACAGTGTCATTCAGCCTTGGGTATGTCCTGGATCCGGCATGAGATGCATCCAGTCCTCCATTTCTTTCTCAGACTGTGCCTCGATGGCCTCTTCCTCCCAGTGCTCAATTATCCTCCTGATTTAGGGGTTAGTCCTCTCACTGTAGGCTCTCTTGGCTATCCGTACCCTTGTTTATATAGTCCTCCTTCCCTGTCTTCCTTCCTCTCCCACGCTAGTCTCCCCATCTTCCACTGTGCCTTCTCAGCAACAACATCACCTTCTGCTTCGCCCTTCTACTATTCCCCGCCTCCTCTGGCCTCCCCTGCCTCGACGACCTTGTCCTCGCCTCTGCCTGCCGCTTCCTTCCTTAGCTCCCGTCTCCTGCCTTCCTTCAACTTCCTCCCGGCCTATTTTCGTGGCCCTGTTTCCTGTAATTTTCTCATTTCGATCGTGGTTATCATTCCCCTGTGCTTCCGTCTCAAATTCGGCTTCGTTTTCTTCGCTCTCGCCCTCAGAAACTTCATATACTAGTATATAGAATTGCTCAGTATCCTCCTCCATTTTTCCTTTTCCTTTCACATCCTGGTCCCCTCACCCTTGGTTCCCCTCTCCTGCCCTGCTTCTCATCCATCTACCTGCCACCCTACTCCCCTATGTTTCCATTCTTTCCTCACTTCTTTGCTTCTGCCTGCGCGTCCCTGTTCTTTCTGCTCGGCTTCCTGATCTTCCCTCTCTCCTAGCTGTATTCAGCTGCTTACCGCCACTCTCTCGTGTTTCTTTGCATGCAGGTTCACTCGTCCCGCTTCGCCACCCTTTCTTCCTTATGCCTCCCCTCTTCATGCTCTTAAACTCTAACTCCCTGACCTCTCTGATGTCCCATGCCTCCGTGCAATCATTCCCATGTCTTGTGTCTGACGTACTAACACCTCCACCGTCATTCTTTTGTACCCTGCTGTCCTCTCGTCCCGATCGTGGATCCTTGTCACCGATCCAGTTGCTTGTGACCATCATTTTTTGAAACCCATCTGCACTGACCTGCCTTACACACCGTCGCATATTAATTACTCTGCCTGCCACATTGCTCATCCCGATCGGGTGTCTTGTCCTCATTCTTTCATACTATGGTTGCTTCATTATTGTCCTGGGTGATTATATTTTTAAGTCCTTCCCAGCTGTGATCTGCTTCTAATGACGGCTAGCTCCTGTCCAAACTGTTGGTCGCCTCTTTACTCACCCAATTAGCCAAGAGGTCCACATCCCTATTTCCATTGCATCTTACATGATTAATTATTTTGTAATCGATTCTATTTACCAGTACCGCTATATCTTGAATAATGCTCGCTGTCCTCCAGCTTTTTGCAACTTTCTCCCTACTCTTCCCATCCTTTATTTTTCGCAGCATCCGTATCATAATCTTCGAATCCGCTTCAATCTCGAGGTTCATATATCTGTTCCTCACTATTATTCTCAGACCTTGGTGAACCGCCCAGAGTTCCGCTTCATTTTTCGTCATCTCGCCTCCCCATTCCACGAAGACCCACCTTGTTTTTCCTTTACCGTCTCTAAAGATACCACCTAGGCCTGCTGGACCAGGGTTACCCTTCGACGCTCCATCAAAGTTTAATTTTATGAAATTCTCTCCAGGATATCTGAATTGGTTGGGGCTTTGAGCTTGAGGGTTACTTTTCTTCTCTTTTCTAGGGTAGATCATGCTGAATTCCATATTTAGTTTAGAAGCTATTCTTCCTTCTTCTTGGCTCATTTTCCAGTCTTCCTCTTCCCATGTCTCTGATAGAACAGTTTCCTTGATCGATTTGCTCACCTCCTCCCAAGTTCTTTCATGTTGATTGCTTTGACACCTGAAAATCCTCCTGTTACGTTCTTTCCAGAGGAACCAGATCACAAAGCCTACCGATAAGTTCCAGATTCTTCTTACTACTTTGTTGTGAAATTGTCCTTTACCCCATTGGATTATGGTGTTCCGAATGCTACTTGGGTCTCTCATTGTCTTCCCGAAGAGAGATCTGATCTTTTCCCATACGCTTCCTGCATAAGGGCATTCATTTAAAAGGTGCTCCTGATTTTCCTCTTCTCTTCTACATAGGCTGCATCTCGATGGCCCATAATATCCTCTCTTTTGGATTTTATCCCAGGTTAGAATCCATCCTTTACTGACCAGCCATGTGAATATTGTGATTTTCAGCCACCATTTTCCTTCCCAAATTATTGTCCAATCCATAGCACCCTCTTCCCTTTCTTGTTTTGTTGTCAAGTAGTAGGGTTCCTTCACTGTAAAAGTCCCTTTCATTGATTTTCCCCACCTAAGGATGTCCATTCCTGGTCTAGTTTTAATCTTTCTCAATTCTACTTCTTTAGTGTAGTTTTTCTCCATCTCTTGGTTTATGTTTTCAAACCATTCCTCTAGTTTCCTCCAAGTCCTCCATATTCCACTGTTCTCTTCATTTTTCCAGTGGTCTCTAACGTACTCCATACCTTCCATCTTCGCTTTCTGTTGAATCTCTTCTAGGATTTGTATCTCTGCCATTTTTTCTTTCTGCTGCCACCCTTCCTCCCAAAATTTGGCATTGCTCCCTCCACGAATCTCCCAAAATGAATGTTTATTGACCACATATTTGTTCTGACTTGCTAATTCCCATATAGAGGACCCTTTTGGTACTTCTTCAATTCTTAGTTTACCTGCTGTTGATTCTGGCATATTATATTTTAGTTCCCATATTTTTTTCCAAACATCCTTTCGTCCTTGTAACCATCTCCACCATAATTTGGCGCCTAAAATCTTGTTTAGCATTTCAGGATCCCTTATACCCAAACCTCCTTCCTCCATTCTTTTTACCAGGTTTTTCCATGAGACTAAGGCCCATTTCCTTTGTTGTTTAGGTCCTCCCCAGACAAACTTTCCAAATATTTCTTTCATTTTTGTGCACACTCCTTTGGATGTTGCTCTGATGGACAAAGGGTAGATAGGGATTGAATGTAAGACAGACTTTAACAAGACAATTCGACTGGCTATGTTCAAAGACCTAAATGACCAGCTTGTCAGGCGCTTCTTTATTTTATCTATAACATCCTGCCAATTTTTCATCCGGGTGTGGTGTATATCCAACTGGTTCCCTAAATACTTGGCAGGGAGGTCCCCCTGTCTGAAGCCCAAAGTTCTAGTGAGATGAGCTTTGATGGCCTCAGGGGTGTTAAAAATATATGTACATGAGTTTTCCTTATTAACCTCCATTCCTGAGGCCTCCATGAAGATTCCCAGCACTTTCTTGATCATCCTTACCTCTTCTATAGTGACTTCTCCGAATAGAATTATGTCATCAACAAATTGTTGATGCATTATTGCCATATTGTTTCCCCAAGGTTTTAAGCCTTTAATTCTCTTCTCCGTGAGCTCTCTTTTGATGATTCTTCCAAGCCCTTTAGCTGCCAGTATGAAAAGAAAGGGAGAGATAGGGTCTCCTTATCTTATACCCCTCGTTGCATTAAAAGTATTCGTTGGGATACCATTTACCAGAATTGAGAAGATGGCAGTTGAAATCATGTTGTATATCCATTCGATCCATCTATTTTCGAAACCAGAAGCTTCAAGCACCATTCTAAGGTATCTCCAGGTCAAGCGATCATAGGCTTTTGAAAGATCTAGTTTTATCATCATTCCCCTTTGCTTCTTTTGATTTAGGGAGTGAATCATCTCCTGAGTAACTACTAGACCATCCAGTATTTGTCGTCCCTCCACAAAGCCAGTTTGTTCTGGAGATATGATACTCGGAAGTAAAGGTTTTAATCTTTTCGCAATCAGGGTGGCTATGATCTTATAAATGACATTGCATAAAAATATTGGGCAGAATCCTTGAGAATCCTATGATTTGTTACCTTTAGGGATTAGGGTTAGAAAGGTCGAATTAATACCTGGTCAGATCTTTTGCTTCAGTCTTGACTCCTCGACAGCTTCCAAGATTTCCTGCCCCAAGAAGTGCCAACATGCCTGGTAGAATTCAACTGTGAACCCATCGGGCCCAGGAGCTTTGCCTTTTTTCATATTCATAACCACCTCCTCAACCTCTTCCATGGTAGCCACTCTCATCAAAGCCTTATTCTGTTCCACTGCTATGAGTTTTGGTATCTCCTTGCAGATATGATCAATTGCTTCTCCTCGTGCCTCTTGCGGTTTAGTGAGGATTTCTTTATGGTACTACACTAGGAATTTTTCAATTCCTTCCTGTTCTATTACCCTTTCCCCCTCCGCATTTTTAATTGAAAAAATCTGGTTCCTTTGTCTATTTTGTATCATCGCTTGATGGAAAAATTTAGTATTCCTTTCACCTTCGCGCTGCCAATTTATCCTTGACTTTTTCCTCCACATAATCTCCTCCTGTTTTCTTCTTTCTTCCAGCTGGTTGATTATTCTACCCTCCTCTTTACTCCATTCTTCATCCCTTCCTTCCAGGATTATTTGCTGCTGAATATCTTCCATTACTTTCTCCAATTTTTGCTTTTCCTCCATGATGTGCCCGAATTCCTCTCTGTTCCACTTTCTAATTTTACCTTTAATTTCCTTGAGCTTCAATTGAATGGTATGCATTTTTCCTTTCCCTTTAACTCTACTCTGAGTCCACCATTCTTCCACTTTGTGTAAGAACTCGAGATTTCTGAGCCAAAAAGCCTCAAATCTAAAAGGTTTCTTACCATTGTTTTTCTTGATATCAATTTTTAGTCGAATCAGCCAATGGTTTGAACCTAGACCAGGAAGTATTTTCATTTCTATGAATACATCTCGGTTCAAAATTTTTTCCGATAACAGAAACCTATCTAACCTTGAAGCTATCTGGTTTTTTCCACCCTCCTATTATTCGAGGTAAAGACACCGTTAGTTATGGGAGTATCAACTAGTCTTTGTTCTATTATTAACTCATTAAACTCCTCCATGCTTTGATTAGGTCGCCTTATGCCTCCTTTATTTTCACCTAAATCACAGATCAAGTTAAAATCTCCTCCTATTATCCATAAGTTACCAGGAATAATTCGTCTTATTGCCTGCACATTCTTAAGGAATTCCTTCTGGTCCCTGGGTAAGTGGGGGCCGTAAACCCCTGAGATGAGAATTCTTTCCTCCATTCCTGTCAACTTAAACAAGCCTAATAGTATTCTAGGGAGGCTAATCCAGTTTTAAAAATTACCTCCTCAGGATTCCATATAATTGATAGACCTCCAGCTAAACCAACCGCATCTTGCGCCATTACCTCATATTCAGGTCTCATCCTTTTCATAATTTCTTGCAACTGTTGCTGATCCATTTTTGTTTCCTGAATTAGCATTATGCTAGGTTTGTCCTTCTTCAATCTCTCCTTCAGATATCTCTTCTTGCCCTTACTATTGAGTCCCCTAATATTCCAACTTGTAATGATCATTTATAACTTTTTGAAGGTTGTTGAAATACCTCTGACGGAGGTATCACTCTACCTGAGTTAACTAGTGTTTCTCCCACTGCTTGAATCGTCTCATTTATTATTCGCATACCCCTCTTTCTACCTCCTTTGCCACTGTCGTCCATTCCCAGGTTTTGATTTCCTTGAGATCCTGTTTGATCTGCTATGGTCTCTGACATACAGTCTTTTTTCTCCTTTTACTTTTGGAATGCTTCCTTATATTGTTGTTTCTGTGATTCCGAGATGAATCTTTCATCTAGGTTCTTCCATTCTTGGAGCAACTTCTTCATTATTCTTTCCTCTTCGGTCCCATTTTCTTTTCGATTGTCTGATCCCTTCATCATTTGTTCCACTATGTTCTCCTAGCTTTCTCCCATATCTACTTCTGCTTCTTTGTTCTGGCTTATATTTTTACCTGTAGTCTCAATTACGATTTCCATTGTTACATTCTCGTTATCCCCTTCTGCCTTCTTTCCATCTTCTATTTCCTCTTCCTCATCCTGAAGGACCTGAAACTTATTCTGATTTTCAGCTGGTATATTCTTTTCTTTTGGTTGCCCTCGTGCTCCCTCTGATCTTGGTTTTTGTCTTCTCTGAAATTCTTTGAAACCCCTTTCTCCTATATCCAACCCTTCTGCTTTCCTTCTTTCCTCCTCCAAAATTCTTGTTGCCTCCCCCTCTCCGTTTTGTGGGCATTGTATGTATAGATGTCTGTACTCATGGCACCTGCGGCATCTAAAGTCGATGTGTTCATAATCTATTGGCTGCTGCCATATTTCATCATGGTATTCCACCTCTATATATTCCGGCAGAGGTTCTGCTATGTTCATGTACACACATATCCTTGCGTATGATGTGTATTTTCCTCTTTTGGTTGATTATGCCACTTTGACGAAAGCCCCGATCGAGTTCCAAATCCCTTCTAGTACCTCAAGGTCCCAAAATTCCGTTGGCAACCCAAACAATCTGACCCATATGGGTGCTGCCAATAGCTTCTCCACATCTGGGTTGTATCTATCTTCCCAGTGCCTCATAAATAGTCTAGCATTGTTCATGAAGTATGGTCCTTCCTCAAATATTCTCTCCTTGTCTTTGAGGTTTGCAAAAATGACTGTAAAAAAACCCTTTGCTCCAAGTTTCAGGTCTATATGTCCTTTTGGCCTCCATCTTACTTGAATCCATTTCGATAGATCCTTTTCAGATGGCCAAAAACCTATAAACTTATAGATCAATGCATGATCCTTCATGTAGCAGCGATAATCTTCCAATTTATTGTTAGGGATAACGTACGTCAGTTTTTTTGTGCCCTGGGTAAGCATTTGTTCCCCATTCTTGCTTGACATCGGCTTCCCAGGACTCGTATGTCTTTGTCATTCTCCTTCTGCATTCCTTGCTACCCTCCTCCACTGGTTTCGCCAGCTACCACGTTTTTGAAGGAGGGGATCTCTCCCCTCCCCTGATTTTCGTCCATGGTTCCTTCCAGCCCCACCCGATCTCTTTCTCCCTACGCCTTTCCTTTTACCCTTGGTGGTCTTTGCCCGCGAGTGATTGAGCCCTCCCCGTTCCTCTCGAGCCTCCTTTCCTCGCCGTCGTAGTTCTGCTATCCCGATCTCCGAAACCTTAGCCGCGCTATCGCCTCAGGTCCACTCTGCTCCTTCTCCAGCATTCAATCTCCACTATTAATATCATCATTTTTTGTTCATAAATTATATGATGAATACTTACTAAAATTATATTGTCATGTTGTAATAATTGAATCTTATCTAGATGATTTTCTAATATGACTAGTGATTAAAGCTATTAACACCTATACATCTTGGTAGATGGAAGTTTGTGCATAGAATGACTAGAAGTTCAATTTATTTCGGTAGTTTTGGATGTACAGAAGGATCCATCATTTGATGAAGAAATGAGAGTTGTGTTTTAGTGAGTTTACGTGACATCTTGGGATGTTTTTTAATAATTTAATTTGGGATACTTTTGGTTCAGGAGTTCTAGAGTAGAAATTGGGAATGAAACTTTCCCACTGCACCTTTACCATGGTTATGAGGAGTTCACTCTATGTCATATCAATTTTTTTTTAAGGAAGCTAATGAAGACTTTGTACACAACATGATCAACGAAAAGTACTTGTTAAGGGAGAGAGTTGGAGATTTAAATCCTACTTGTCTTCTACTTATTGTATGAAATTACGGATCATAAATGTAACTATTATCTGAGTTGGTTAATTCTTAATTAGTTGGATATAAGATATTTAATCTAATTAAAATAGTTCCTACTTTGGTTTTTAGTTGATAAATTCTCTCAACTAATTGATTGTATGGTCAAGATAGTATTTGTATCTTAAATCAATAATTAATATGTGTGGGTGTGTGTGTGTGTGTGTGTGTGTTTAATACAATGTAAAACAAGTTTTTGGTATGAAATTAGTTTCTTAGAGACATGTTCCCTTTCTTCACATACAATCGTTGATATTATTTCACATACTTTTTACTTATTTATTTTGGGTTTTCTATATTATGTTGAATTTTATTTGATACTGGATTTGCATATAACCTGCTAACCTATTCCATTTGTTGTACTCTGTCTATTTCGAAATCCAACCTGGTCACATAATAGTTAATTACTTTTATCTTTATAGCTATTTCAGTGTATTCTCATGGCGACTATGGATTGTTTTTAGATTTCTATTTAGTTAATTTGGACAAGGTACTAACCCTCTACAAGATTGATAGTTGTCTATAGTTGGTTCTCAGCACACACTTTTTGTTTTAAATTCCACATATTATAACTTATAATTCTTGTTTAATTTATGAGGAAATATGGACGACACCTAAGATGTTGACTCTGTTGACTTGGCCTAGGATCTAACCCAAGGCCCCAGCTAAGGATAAAATAATGAAACAAACCCTTTAATTTTATTACCGCCAATGCTACATAAAGTTAATCACAATGATTGGGTACTTTTTTTCTAGCAAAAGAAAACCAAGGAATCCCAGTTTCTTTACCAAATACTATCATGAATTCTCATTAATTAACTACAAATATGTTGAGAAGTGAATACAATAAGTGGATTTAAGCATCACTTATTTTTTTTTCATGCTTGTGCTTGACTATTTTGCAAACCAAAAATTCAGCGGGAAAGCAATGTTCTTCCCAACCAACAATACCAGTCTTATCACCGTGTCTCCCCGTGAGCCTGATTCACACCCATAATAGTTTTAGAATAGTGAGAAGTTCAAATCGATATTTCAATGACAGTATGATACCAACTAGACTTGGTCAAAATTTCATAATCTAAGTATTCAAACCTCATATGGACTCCACTAGCTAACCAACTCTGGAATCCTTTAGTAACAATATTCTTTTAGACTTCCACAGTATTCTCCCCAACCTTCCTACCTTAGGTTCATCATTATCCTTCCAGGTTTATTTTTGGAAGTTATATTTCGAATGAATAACTTGAGCAGCTAACCACCTATCCTGTAACTATTCAACTATTGTGGGTGTAAGCCTCCCTAGCATTGTTTCCCATTTATGATTTCATGGTCATCACATTAACATTATGAAATTAGTAAATAAAAATATCTGTCTATGTCAAATATTATTTTGGCCTTTCCCAGGGCCCAAAAAGTAAAACAATGTATTTTAACTCTAATAAACCAATATTTACAAACTTACAAGGGTGTGTTACATCTAACTTATAGATGAAATGAAAATTTTCCAAACAATTTTTTTTTTCCTTTTTTCTTTTTTTCTGGTGAATTTTGTTCAAAATATGGTAGAGATTTTTAAATATCACAAGTTTAAATTATTTTGTGCCTCAGGATATTTTTAGGGTGTCAAATACATTTATACATTGGAAAATGCATTTTTAAACAATAAAAAATCACAATTTTACTACAAATTGTATTGTCAAATTCCACCCAAAAATCCATTTCATTTATTAGTTAGATTATGCCATTATTATTTATTAGTTAGATTATGCCATTATTCATGAGGGATAATTAGTAACCATTGGTTGTATATACCATTAATTTGTAAATGAAACCATGAATGTACAATAGTTCTTATACAGTAGTTAATTACTATATCTATTTCTTCCTACGCATATTTAGAGTATATAATCAAAGAATAGCATGTATAAAATAACAAATTACTTACATGGGTAATTACTACTACAAAATGAATCAAATATTCCATTTCATAAATAGTCCATCAGATATAAAGTTATTCGGGTCGCCAAAAAATATTATATAGTGAAAGTGACAAAATTATAAAATATTTACTTTTCTATATGGGAAGAAAAAAAATTAATTGTATTAAAGATAACAAAAAAAGATGAAGCCTTATTATAAGGACATTGAGAAACAAAAATTTGAACCTGAGTCCTAATACATAAACAATATCCTCTATTATCAAGACTAAGTGAGCCATTTCAGGCCACACATCTGGCTGCTCACTTAGAGGCTAAAATTGAAATATTTATATAAATAGAAATAGAAATAGAAATAGAAATAGAAATAGAATAAATATATATATATATATAACCCAAAACTAATACATTCATTTTTTACGTGCACACCTATAAGTAAGAGAGTCGAAGCAACGATTCCAACTTGGGAGGTGGAGACATATTTAGCCAGGTTGGTGAGAAAATAAGAATAAATGTTGATTTGATATTTTTAAATTACAATATAGCAAAAAATATCACCTATAATAGTTCTTCATTATGGCTAGTAACACGCCTTTCCAAATTCACCATCTGTAGTTTTCAAAATGGGGAAAAAATACCACCATATAATTAATAAAACAAGATTCTAAGGAAGAGAAGTTGAGGTTTACATACTCTTTTTGTCCATGGATGGAGATTATCTACTCCATGTTGTGCAAGGCTAAACCACTACAATGAGACGAGGAAAAAACATTAGGTGCAAGGAGGTTTTCACCCTAGGGTTTGGTTAGAGAAATATCAACCCTCAGATCATGGAAATCCCAATCTCCACTATTTTTTTTTGTAAGTTGAGGAGTTACCATTTTCTATTATCAAAATTGAAACCACTACAATCTTAAGGTGGTCTCAACCCGCCCCAAGGGGAAACCAGATTTATTGACCACCTATAGTTTTTGACTGCTGACCAAAAATAAAAGTTTTTCACGCTGTCTTTCCAGGCTTTGTAAACATTCACCTTGTAACTTTTACTATTGACATATAACTGCAATTAAAAATTATCATAAATCCTATACATAGCTAAAGGAAACTAATATTTGCATTTTCTAACTACTTCAAAAAACATGCCTTTCTTCATTGATTCCCGACATCCTCTTGCTCCTCCTTCTCCTTGTTGATCACCAAGCCATTCGCATCTAGCTGCTGTTGAATCTCCTCCATCCTCGTCTTGCATGAGTAGGGTGATAAGGATGTTCTTCAGATCTTTCTTCAAGTTTGGTATTCCCTATGACAATTCAGCCATTTCCAAGGCTATCTGCTCCATGGCTTTGGCCATAAGTCTTTTCATGACCTAGTATAGGTGCAAGGACTGCTTATACAGTGTCATTCGGCCTCGGGTATGTCATGGATCCGGCATGAGATGCATCCAGTCCTCCATTTCTTCCTCAGACTGTGCCTGGATGGCCTCTTCCTCCCAGTTCTCAATTGTCCTCCTGATTTTAGGGTTAGTCCTCTCGTTGTAGGCTCTCTTGGCTATCCGTACCCTTGTCTCTATAGTCCTCCTTCCCTGTCTTCCTTCCGCTCCTGCGCCAGTCTCCCCGTCTTCCACTGTGCCTTCTCGCTAGCAGCGTCACCGTCTGCTTTTCCCTTCTACTATTCCCCGCCTCCTCTGGCCTCCCTTGCCTCGACGACCTCACCCTCGCATCCGCCTGCCGCTCCCTTCCTTAGCTCCCGGCTCCTGCCTTCCTTCAACTTCCTCCCGGCCTCTTTTCGTGGCCCTGTTTCCTGTAATTTTCTCATTTCGGCCACGGTTATCATTCCCCTGTGCTGCCGTCTCAAATTCGGCTTCGTTGTTTTCGCTCTCACCCTCAGAAACTTCATATACTAGTATATAGAGTTGCTCAGTATCATCCTCCATTTTTCCTTTGCCTTTCACATCCTGGTCCCCTCGCCCCTGGTTCCCCTCTCCTTCCCTGCTTCTCATCCATCTACCTGCCACCCTACTTCCCTCTGTTGCCATTCTTTCCTCGCTTCTTTGCTTCGGCCTGCGCGTCCCTGTTCTTTCTACTCGGCTTCCTGATCTTCCCTCTCTCCTAGCTGTATTCATCCGCTTACCGCCACTCTCTCTTGTTTCTTTGCATGCAGGTTCACTCGTCCCGCTTCGCCACCCTTTCTTCCTTATGCCTCCCCTCCTCATGCGCTTAAACTCTAACTCCCTAACCTCTCTGCTGTCCCATGCCTCCGTGAAATCATTCCCATGTCTTATGTTTGACGTACTGACACCTCCACCATCATTCTTTTGTACCCTGCTAACCTCTCGTCCTAATCGTGGATCCTTCACACCGATCCAGTTGCTTGTGACCATCATTTCTTGCAACCCATCTGCACTGACCAGCCTTACACACCGTTGCATATTAATTACTCTGCCTGCCACATTTCTCATCCCGATCGGGTGTCTTGTCCTCGTTCTTTCATACTATGGTTGCTTCATTATGGTGCTGGGTGATTATGTTTTTAAGTCCTTCCCAGCTGTGATCCGCTTCTAATGACGGCCAGCTCCTGTCCAAACTGTTGGTCACCACTTTACTCCCCCAATTAGCCAAGAGGTCTGTAGCCTTGTTTCCATTGTGTATTACATGATTAAATATTTTGTAATCGATTCTATTTACTAGTACCGCTATATCTTGAATAATGCCCGCTGTCCTCCAACTTTTTGCAACTTTCTCCCTACTCTTCCCATCCTTTATTTTTCGCATCATCCCTATCATAATCTACGAATCCCCTTCAATCTCCAGGTTCATATATCTGTTCCTCACTATTATTCTCAGACCTTGGTGAACCGCTGAGAGTTCCGCTTCATTGTTCGTCATCTCGCCTCCCCATTCCGCGAAGACCCACCTTGTTTTTCATTTACCGTATCTAAAGATACCACCTAGGCCTGCTGGACCAGGGTTAACCTTTGACGCTCCATCAAAGTTCAATTTTATGAAATTCTCTCCAGGATATCTGAATTGGTTGGGGCTTTGAGCTTGAGGGTTACTTTTTTTCTCTTTTCTAGGGTAGATCATGCTGAATTCCATATTTAGTTTAGAAGCTATTCTTCCTTCTTCTTGGCTCATTTTCCAGTCTTCCTCTTCCCATGTCTCTGATAGAACAGTTTCCTTGATCGATTTGCTCACCTCCCCCCAAGTTCTTTCAGGTTGATTGCTTTGACCCCCGAAAATCCTCCTGTTACGTTCTTTCCAGAGGAACCAGATCACAAAGCCTACCGATAAGTTCCATATTCTTCTTACTACTTTGTTGTGAAACTATCCTTTACCCCATTGCATTATGGTGTTTCGAATGCTACTTGGGTCTCTCATTGTCTTCCCGAAGAGCGATCTGATCTTTTCCCATACGCTTCCTACATAAGGGAATTCATTTAAAAGGTGCTCCTGATTTTCCTCTTCTCTGCTACATAGGCTGCATCTCGATGGCCCATAATATCCTCTCTTCTGGATTTTATCGCAGGTTAGAATCCATCCTTTACTGACCAGCCATGCAAATATTGTGATTTTCGGCCACCATTTTCCTTCCCAAATTATTCTCCAATCCATAACACCCTCTTCCCTTTCTTGTTTTGTTGTCACGTAGTAGGATTCCTTCACTGTAAAAGTCCCTTTCATTGATTTCCCCACCTAAGGATGTCCATTCCTGGTCTAGTTTTAATCTTTCTCAATTCTACTTCTTTAGTGTAGTTTTTCTCCATCTCTTGGTTTATGTTTTCAAACCATTCCTCTAGTTTCCTCCAAGTCCTCCATATTTCACTCTTCTCTTCATTTTTCCAGTGGTCTCTAACGTACTCCATACCTTCCATCTTCGCTTTCTGTTGAATCTCTTGTAGGATTTGTATCTCTGCCATTTTGCCTTTCTGCTGCCACCCTTCCTCCCGAAATTTGGCGTTTCTCCCTCCCGAATCTCCCAAAATGCATGTTTATTGACCACATCTCTATTCTGACTTGCTAATTCCCATATAGAGGACCCTTTTGGTACTTCTTCAATTCTTAGTTTACCTGCTGTTGATTCCGGCATATTATATTTTAGTTCCCATATTTTTTTCCAAACATCCTTTCCTCCTTGTAACCATCTCCACCATAATTTGGCGCCTAAAATCTTGTTTAGCATTTCAGGATCCCTTATACCCAAACCTCCTTCCTCCATTCTTTTTACCAGGTTTTTCCATGAGACTAAGGCCCATTTCCTTTGTTGTTTAGGTCCTCCCCAGACAAACTTTCCAAATATTTCTTTCATTTCTGTGCACACTCCTTTGGATTATGCTCTGATGGACAAAGGGTAGATAGGGATCGATTGCAAGACAGACTTTAACAAGACAATTCGACTGGCTATGTTCAAAGACCTAAATGACCAGCTTGTCAGGCGCTTCTTTATTTTATCTATAACATCCTGCCAATTTTTCATCCGGGTGGGGTGTATATCCAACTGGTTCCCTAAATACTTGGTAGGGAGGTCCCCCTGTCTGAAGCCCAAAGTTCTAGTGAGATGAGCTTTGATGGCCTCAGGGGTGTTAAAAATAAATGTACAGGATTTTTCCTTATTAACCTCCATTCCTGAGGCCTCCATGAAGACTTCCAGCACTTTCTTGACCATCCTTACCTCTTTTATAGTGACTTCTCCAAATAGAATTATGTCATCAACAAACTGTTGATGTGTTATTGCCATATCGTTTCCCCAAGGTTTTAAGCCTTTAATTCTCTTCTCCGTGAGCTCTCTTTTGGTGATTCTTCCAAGCCCTTCAGCTGCCAGTATGAAAAGAAAGGGAGAGATAGGGTCTCCTTGTCTTATACCCCTCGTTGCATTAAAAGTATTCGTTGGGATACCATTTACCAGAATTGAGAAGATGGGAGTTGAAATCATGTTTTATATCCATTCGATCCATCTCTTTTCGAAACCACAAGCTTCAAGCACCATTCTAAGGTATCTCCAGCTCAAGCGATCATAGGCTTTTGAAAGATCTAGTTTTATCATCATTCCCCTTTGCTTCTTTTGATTTAGGGAGTGAATAATCTCCTGAGTAACTACTAGACCATCCAGTATTTGTCGTCCCTCCACAAAGCTAGTTTGTTCTGGAGATATGATACTCGGAAGTAAAGGTTTTAATCTTTTCACAATCAGGGGTGGCTATGATCTTATAAATGACATTGCATAAAACTATTGGGCGGAATCCTTGAGAATCCTCTTATTTGTTACCTTTAGGGATCAAGGTTAGAAAGGTCGAATTAATACCTGGCCAGATCTTTTGCTTTAGTCTTGACTCCTCGACAACTTCCAAGATTTCCTGCCCTAAGAAGTGCCAACTTGCCTGGTAGAATTCAACTGTGAACCCATCGGGCCCAGGAGCTTTGCCTTTTTTCATATTCATAACCACCTCCTCAACCTCTTCCATAGTAGCCACTCTCATCAAAGCCTTATTCTGTTCCACTGTTATGAGTTTTGGTATCTCCTTGTAGATATGATCAATTGCTTCTCCCTGTGCCTCTTGCGGTTTAGTGAGGATTTCTTTATGGTACTACACTAGGAATTTTTCAATTCCTTCCAGTTCTATTACCCTTTCCCCCTCCGCATTTTTAATTGAAAAAATCTGGTTCCTTTGTCTATTTTGTATCATCGCTTGATGGAAAAATTTAGTATTCCTTTCACCTTCGCGCAGCCAATTTATCCTTGACTTTTGCCTCCACATAATCTCCTCCTGTTTTCTTCTTTCTTCCAGCTGATTGATTATTCTGCCCTCCTCTTTACTCCGTTCTTCATCCCTTCCTTCCAAGATTATTTGCTGCTAAATATCTTCCATTTCTTTCTCCAATTTTTGCTTTTCCTCCATGATGTGCCCGAATTCCTCTCTGTTCCACTTTCTAATTTTACCTTTAATTTCCTTGAGCTTCAATTGAATGGTATGCATTTTTCCTTTCCCTTTAACTCTACTCTGAGTCCACCATTCTTCCACTTTATGTAAGAACTCGAGATTTCTGAGCCAAAAAGCCTCAAATCTAAAAGGTTTCTTACCATTGTTTTTCTTGATATCAATTTCTAGTCGAATCGGCCAATGGTCTGAACCTAGACCAGGAAGGATTTTCGTTTCTATGAATACATCTCGGTTCAAAATTTGTTCAGATAAGAGAAACCTATCTAACCTTGAAGCTATCTGGTTTTTTCCACCCTCCTATTATTCCAGGTAAAGACACCGTTAGTTGTGGGAGTATCAACTAGTCTTTGTTCTATTATTAACTCATTAAACTCCTCCATGCTGTGATCAGGTCGCCTTATGCATCCTTTCTTTTCACCTAAATCACGGATCAAGTTAAAATCTCTGCCTATTATCCATAAGTTACCAGGAATAATTCGTCTTATTGCCTGCACATTCTTAAGGAATTCCTTCTGGTCCCTAGGTAAGTGGGGGCCGTAAACCCCTGAGATAAGAATTCTTTCCTCCATTCCTGTCAACCTAAACAAGCCTGATAGTATTCTATGGAGGCTAATCCAGTTTTCAAAAATTACCTCCTCAGGATTCCATATAATTGCTAGACCTCTACCTAAACCAACCGCATCTTGCGCCATTACCTCATCTTTAGGTCTCATCCTTTTCATAATTTCTTGCAACTGTCGCTAATCCATTTTTGTTTCCTGAATTAGCATTATGCTAGGTTTGTCCTTCTTCAATCTCTCCTTCAGATATCTCTTCTTGCCCTTACTATTGAGTCCCCTAATATTCCAACTTGTAATGATCATTTATAACTTTCTGAAGGTTGTTGAAATACCTCTGACGAAGGTATCACTCTACCTGAATTAACTAGTGTTTCTCCCACTGCTTGAATCATCTCATTTATTGTTCGCATACCCCTCTTTCTGCCTCCTTTGCCACTGTCGTGCATTCCCAGGTTTTGATTTCCTTGAGATCCTATTTGATCTGCTCCGGTATCTGACATACAACCTTTTTTCTCCTTTTATTTTTGGAATGCTTCCTTATATTTCTATTTCTGTGATTCCGAGATGAATCTTTCATCTAGGTTCTTCCATTCTTGGAGCAACTTCTTCATTATTCTTTCCTCTTCAGTCCCATTTTCTTTTCGATTGTCTGATCCCTTCATCATTTGTTCCACTATGTTCTCCTGGCTTTCTCCCATCTCTACTTCTGCTTCTCTGTTCTGGCTTATATTTTTACCTGTAGTCTCAGTTATGATTTCCATTGGTACATTCCCGTTATCCCCTTCTACCTTCTTTCCATCTTCTATTTCCTCTTCCTCATCCTGAAGGACCTGAAACTTATTCTGATTTTCAGCTGGTATATTCTTTTCTTTTGGTTGCCCTCGTGCTCCCTCTGATCTTGGTTTTTGTCTTCTCTGAAATTCTTTGAAACCCCTTTCTCCTATATCCGACCCTTCTGCTTTCCTTCTTTCCTCCTCCAGAATTCTTGTTGCCTCCCCCTCTCTGTTTTGTCGGCATTGTCTGTATAGATGTCCGTACTCATGGCACCTGCGACATCTAAAGGGGATGTGTTCATAATCTATTGGCAGCTGCCATATTTCATCATGGTATTCCACCTCTATATATTCCGAAAGAGGTTCTGCTATGTTCATGTACACACATATCCTTGCATATGATGCGTATTTTCCTCTTTTGGTTGATTATGCCACTTTGACGAAAGCCCCGATCGAGTTCTGAATCCCTTCCAGTACCTCAAGGTCCCAAAATTCCGTTGGTAACCCAAACAATCTGACCCATATGGGTGCTGCCAATAGATTCTCCGCATCTGGGTTGTATCTATCTTCCCAGTGCCTCATAAATAGTCTAGCATTGTTCATGAAGTATGGTCCTTCCTCAAATATTCTCTCATTGTCTTCGAGGTTTGCAAAAATGACTGTAAAAAAACCCTTTGCTCCAAGTTTCAGGTCTATATGTCCTTTTGGCTTCCATCTTAGTTGAATCCATTTCGATAGATCCTTTTCAGATGGCCAAAAACCTATAAACTTACAGATCAATGCATGATCCTTCACGTAGCAGCAATAATCTTCCAATTTATTGTTAGGGATAACGTACCTCGGTTTTTTCTGTGCCCTGGGTAAGCATCTGTTCCCCATTCTTGCTTGCCATCGGCTTCCCAGGACTGGTATGTCTTTGTCATTCTCCTTCTGCATTCCTTGTTGCCCTCCTCCACTGGTTTCGCCAGCTACCACGTTTTTGAAGTAGGGGATCTCTCCCCTCCCCTGATTTTCGTCCATGGTTCCTTTCAGCCCCACCCGATCTCTTTCTCCCTTCCGCCTTTCTTTTTACCCGTGGTGGTCTTTTCCCACGAGTGATTGAGCCCTCCTCATTCCTCTCGGGCCTCCTTACCTCGCCGTCATAGTTCTGCTATCCCGATCTCCGAAACCCTAGCCACGTTATCGCCTCAAGTCCGCTCTGCTCCTTCTCCAGCATTCAATCTCCACTATTAATATCATCATTTTTTGTTCATAAATTATATGATGAATACTTACTAAAATTATATTTTCATGTTGTAATAATTGAATCTTATCTAGATGATTTTCTTATATGACTAGTGGTTAAAGCTATTAACACCTATACATCTTGGTAGATGGAAGTTTGTGCATAGAATGACTAGTAGTTCAATTTATTTTGGTAGTTTTTGATGTATAGAAGGATCGATCATTTGCTGTAGAAATGAGAGTTGTGTTCTAGTGAGTTTACGTGACATCTTGGGATGCTTTTTAATAATTGAATTCGGGATACTTTTGGTTCAGGAGTTCTAAAGTAGAAATTGGGAATAAAAATTGCCCACTACACCTTTACCATCGTTATGAGGAGTTCACTCTATGTCATATCATTTTTTTTTAAGGAAGGTAATGAAGACTTTGTAGACAACATGATCAACGACAAGTACTTGTTAAGGGAGAGAGTTGGAGATTTAAATCCTACCTGTCTTCTACTTATTTTATGAAATTACGGATCATAAATGTAACTGTTATGTGAGTTGGTTAATTCTTAATTAGTTGGATATAAGATATTTAAGCTAATTAAAATACTTCCTACTTTGGCTTTTAGTTGATAAATTCTCTCAACTAATTGATTGTATGGTCAAGATAGTATTTGTATCTTAAACCAATAATTAATATGTGTGTGTGTGTGTGTGTGTGTGTGTGTGTGTGTGTGTGTGTGTTTAATACAATGTAAAACAAGTTTTTGGTATGAAATTAGTTTCTTAGAGACATGTTCCCTTTCTTCACATACAATCGTTGATATTATTTCACATACTTTTTACTTATTTATTCTGGGTTTTCTGTATTATGTTGAATTTTATTTGATACTGGATTTGCATATTACCTGCTAACCTATTCCATTTGTTGTACTCTTTCTATTCCGTAATCCATCCTGGTCACACAATAGTTAATTACTTTTATCTTTATAGCTATTTCAATGTATTCTCATGGGGACTACGGATTGTTTTTAGATTTCTATTTAGTTAATTTGGACAAGGTACTAGCCCCCTACAAGATTGATAGTTGTCTATAGTTGGTTCTCAGCACACACTTTTTGTTTTAAATTCCACATATTATAACTTATAATTCTTGTTTAATTTATGAGTAAATATGGACGACACCTAAGATGTCGACTCAGTTGACTTGGCCTAGGGTCTAACCCAAGGCCCCTGCTAAAGATAAAATAATGAAACAAACCCTTTAATTTTATTACCGCCAATGCTATATAAAGTTAATCACAATGATTGGGTTCTTTCTTTCTAACAAAAGAAAACCAAGGAATCCCAGTTTATTTACCAAATACTATCATAAATTCTCATTAATTAACTACAAATATGTTGAGAAGTGAATACAATAATTGGATTTAAGCATCAATTATCTTTTTTTCATGCTTGTGTTTGACTATTTTGCGAACCACAAATTCAGTGGGCAAGCAATGTTATTCCCAACCAACAATACCAGTCTTATCATCGTGTCTCCTCGTGAGCCTGCTTCACACCCATAATAGTTTTAGAATAGTGAGAAGTTCAAACCGATATTTCAATGACAATATGATACCAACTAGACTTGGTCAAAATTTCATAATCTAAGCATTCAAACCTCATATGGACTCCACTAGCTAACCAACTCTGGAATCCTTTAGTAACAATAATATTTTAGACTTCCACAGTATTCTCCCCAACCTTCCTACCTTAGGTTCATCATTATCCTTCTGGGTTTATTTTTGGAAGTTTTATTTCCAATGAAGAACTTGAGCAGCTAACCACCTATCCTGTAACTATTCAACTATTGTGGGTGTAAGCCTCCCTAGCATTGTTTCCCGTTTATGATTTCATGGTCATCACATTGACATTATGAAATTAGTAAATAAAAATATATGTCTATGTCAAATATTATTTTGGCCTTTCCCATGGCCCACAAAGTAAAACAATGTATTTTAACTCTGATAAACCAATATTTACAAACTTACAAGGGTGTGTTACATCTAACTTATAGATGAAATGAAAATTTTCCAAACAATTTTCTTTTTCCTTTTTCCTTTTTTTCTGGTCAATTTTGTTCAAAATATGGTAGAGATTTTTAAATATCATAAGTTTAAATTATTTAGTGCCTCAGGATATTTTTAGGGTGTCAAATACATTTATACATTGGAAAATGGAGTTTAAACAATAAAAAATCACAATTTTACTACAAATTGTATTGTCAAATTCCACCCAAAAATCCATTTCATTTATTAGTTAGATTATGCCATTATTATTTATTAAAAATACGTAATATATTATGTAAAATTATATATAAATAAAAAGTATGTAAAGAGATTATTAACTATAGAGATTCATCTCTACTTCTACTTTACCATGGTGATTATTAACATGTAAATAGATTTTGTTATAATATCATGCTCTAATACTATGGCTTACTAATATCACATTTTCAAAAAATAGTAAATCATGTTCATGAAAAGTTTTTATTAATTAATCGATTTAATTAAACAAGTAGAAATGGCATAACTGCTATTGACAAAAATATCCACCTTTTATCTACCTTTACTACTAAGAATATTCTAAAATATATTGTGGAGGGTAAATCCTTACCCTCAATTTAATAATTATAGATAATTAAAATAAAATTATAGAAGCCCTCTTTAAAAACAAACATGTTTTTCAATATAATTTAATTATTTGATATGTGTTCTTTTAAATTAAATTTGAAAGCTTATAAATATAATTATTTATTAAAATAATATAATGATATCCTACTCATACATGATCTTTCAACGACTCATTTTAGTTGTTCAATGCTTAATGCGTCTAAGAACCAAAACAAAACATTAGATGGTATTACCACATGGTCATGGAACTTGGGAATAGTTAATTTGGAAAGTAGAAATTATGAGCTTTCTATAAATAAGAGATTATACATCCCCGTCATTTTGGTGAAGGTTCCATATACTTTCTTCAAGTAAGAAGAACAATTTTATGATGAATTTTATGATAATAGAAATTGGAAAACCAAGTGCATAAAAAACACTAATAAATCCATATTTTACTAAGTCTGTTGCAAAGAAAATCACTAAAAGAAAACCTACATTTTACCAAGTCTATGGGAATGAAAACCACCAAAGAACACATGCTTTACGAAGTTCATGGGTACTAAAAGCACAAAAAATCCATTTCTTTTTCTAATTCTACCCATCCACAACCTAGTATGAGGGGGATGTGTAAGTATGTCATGTCTCTAATAAAATAATTAAAAAATTTAATGTATACCCAAAGCAAAAATGAAAATAACCATAGAGGTAAAAGAAAATGTAATACGATTCAATCCAAAGAATCGAAAATTTTGCACAAAAAATATTTTAATATTTAATTTGATTCCATATTCGTATAGTGTTCTAGCCTGGATCTTAGGGTTTCATATAGGATCCTTACCCTCCAAATACTTAGGCATCCCCCTAGTGTTGAACTCTCTTAGAACTTCATGATGGAATGACCTTTTGGAGCATATCCAATCATGACTTCAATCCTAGTCACTCTAGACCCTGAATATCGATGATCGAGTTGTTCTTCTTAATGTAGTACTACAATCAATGCCAATCTTTTAGTTGTCTAGTCTGGATGCTCCAAAATCCTCATGTGCTAGCATGGTAGATATCTTTAAAAAAAAAATTCTGCGAGGGTCCTAGGAGGAAAAAAATGGGTTGTCCTCTACTTAGAAAACATCACCAAGCCCAAAAATGAAAGGTGCTTGGGCTCAAAAAACCATATATTTTGAATCAATTTATGTGGAAAAAATATCTTGTGCAGATGGTTACAAGGTGGGAAGTATCTGTGGAAAATCATATGGACTAGAAAATATCAAATGCCCACCTTAGTGGAAGAATTATTGAGAATCCAAAATACCTCGAAAGGGTCCTTGATCTCTAACTTAGCCTCATCCAATAGAGATATTATACACTCTCATACCTTTTGGGAAATTTAGGAGGGAAGATAATCTCTTTTTTTTGCAATACTCCAAGAAAAAAAGAGAAAAACTCTTTAGTGAACAGGATCTAGTGGATCTATTTCTCTATACAGATAGTCAAACCTGCATAACAATGGATCTATACTGGAAACCCTCTCTAAACACAAAGTCATGGTAGTGGAAAGACAAATAGGATTGACCTGACCCCCTGAATTTTGATCAATGGACTTTGTTGGATAGAGCACCAATCTACGAAGTTAACCATCATTGAAGGCCTTGATATTGTTACGTGGGGCTACACAACCGAAGGAATGGTTTCTATTAAAGGACCCTACATATTAGAAACTAAAGAGCCTCAATATCATGGAAACCCCATATGGACGAAAATTTGGATGGGACAATTATGGCCTAATGTAGCATACTTCCTCTAGTTGGTGTGTCGGCGTGAGATTCTCACTTGGGATTAACTCCAAAAAATA
The DNA here is from genome assembly GCA_000404065.3 of Pinus taeda. Classification (NCBI taxonomy): domain Eukaryota; kingdom Viridiplantae; phylum Streptophyta; class Pinopsida; order Pinales; family Pinaceae; genus Pinus; species Pinus taeda. Next base: position 88,048 of record APFE030866747.1, read on the forward strand.
AGGGTCAAAGGATCTTCATTATGCATTATGTGTGAATATAATAAAGAGGATATGGAACAAGTTATAAATTTGTTCACCTTTGCGCACAAAATATGGTGAGGTATAGAACAATTGTTTGAGCATTTGGATCACGATGTTACTAGTATAAAATCCTCTTTTGAAATGTGGAAGAATGACACCTTTTCTAGCCCCATCATGAACAAAGCTTCGTACATTGGCCTAAGTTTCCTTCTGTGAGAACTTTGGAAAGAAAGGAATCGAAGAGTTTTCAAGAAGCATCACCTCTCTTAGTCAGAAGTATGGGTCGGGGTTATCCAAAGCATAAGAGAAACAATTCTAGTTGAGAAATGGCACTTGAATGGTTGGCAGGTCATGCATCATGAAGCTCGATTCCTAACAACCCTAAATCTTGCATCTAGGATGCCTAATCCATTATCATGGAATCTCTTGGTATTCCTAAGATCCTCTCCATCAAAATTTTCAACCGCTCACATAGGTTTCCTAAAGATTAATTTTGATGGGGCCTCCAGAGGTAACCTTGACGATAAGACTTTTGGGCGCCTTTTCAGAGACTCCAAGGTTTGAGTACTACACATCTATGCAGTTGATGGTGGCTATAAAATTAATAATGAAGCTGAATTCAATGGGTTGAAACACAAACTCCTCTTTGTAAGTTGCAAAGGATTCAGAAAGTTGGTGGTGGAAGGAGACTCTAATTTGGTAATTGAGGTACTCAAAAAGCTAAACCATGGTACCAATTTAGATGACCTTAGTAAGAGTTGGAGGACAACCTATTTTCTTCAAGATAGAAGTGCTCTCCTCCCATTCTTTGGTTATACTATTCCCTCGCATGTATCAGGACAGGTAATAAGGTTGCTAACTTTCTGGCTACCTGGCAATGCTTACATATGGATACAACCCTCGATGGCCCTTGGAAGGATAACCATCCTGAAGACTTACTCTTGATTTTTGGCTCAAGATGGCCACCATAAGTAGGACTACGGTGAAGAAAATAATAAAGATCCCTGATTGGGGTGTGTGCCGGCTCATAGTCCGTCTTGGGACTCTTGTTAAAGGTGATAGGATGGGAGGTAGCATGAAAGGGAGGCTCCTGCCAATACATTGTATTTGTATTGGTTGGGTATGTGAATCATATTGTTATAATTTGACTTTATCTCGCCAGGTCTATCATCTCATTCATCTAGTTTTCAAAGCTTAATCGCCAAAAAGATCCTTGTATATGCTATAGAAAGTGCATCCTACGCTGAGTTGTTTCCTTGTGGAGGCCCCATTATGCTTACATTGAGGAAATATGGAACATGCTTAAGTTATATTTAAATTATAATTTAAACTTTTTATCATGAATATTTTTAATAGCCAATAAATTATTGTTGATTAAGATTTTTTTGAGGGGCAAAGCTACAACCATAACATACAAATGTCTCGAAACCTTCTTAACAATATAATTTAAATTCTAATAGTAAATATTATTATTTATTTAATATTTAAATATAAATAATATATTAAAAATATCTAAATACATTTTATCATGTATATTTTGAATATCTAAATAATAAATTAATAATATTTTATATTATATATATAATATCTTTTAAATCAATTATAATTTAAGCTAATAGATTTGAACTATTTAAAGTAATACATTTGGATCGATGTGGTGGCCATGCAGATGATAAAAATACCAAATGTGGGGGCCATGCTCACTGCTTGTGCAATAGATAATCATGTGTCACCAAACATGATTTAAATGCGCATTCTCTCAAATCTAAAGTCTAGGAAAAAAAATTAAAACTTCCAGTAGATGAGCAGGTATTATCCAAACATAATGTTCATTTTCTCCAAATCTAAAGTCGAAGAATAAAATATTTAAAAATTACAGTAGTAGTTCTTGTTAGCACCTTATTACAAACCCAAAATTCATAAATATTCAAATTGGATAGAACAATTTGCACTAGCTACATCAACATAATTGGTCTTGATTATATAAAAAATTAAGCTTGAAATTGTTAAACACTATTTGAGGTTAGTAAAATATCTAATTATATAATTAAATATATTCTTAAACTTTCTATATAACTAAATATATATTTGAATTTTACTTTTTGTTGTTACTGTCAATCCTAAATAAATGTAACATTTAGTTATTTTTTCACAAGATTATTACACAACTAAGCATCTTGATATTTTTAACAAAACCAAATTGAGCAAAATATTATTGAAATTCTAACACTATTACCAAACAAAAATTTACTTATTTATAAATTTATTTAAAACTCTTAATTGTAGTTCAATACATGCCAAACTTTGTAAAACAGTCAAAAATATAACAAACTTTGTTGCCTCATATTAAAATGACCACACACAACATATCATTGTAAGAGTGGTTATGTAACTGGTAAATTAAAAGTATGGATGAACATTTCTTCATCTCTTTTCAGCATATGTTACATCAAATCTTTAAAAATATGTAACATATTCAAAAAAATAAAGAGAGGAACAAATGTTACATCCATACTTTAATTTGTACATGTTACATGATCACCCATACAATGTGCATCGTCTCCTTAATACCAAGAAATAAAGGTTGCTATATATTTGGAATGTTTTGTAAGGTTTCACATGTATTGAACCATTAAGTGCCTTGTATAAGGTTTCTAAATTCTTAGTTGAGTTTTTATTTTGTAATTTCAACTGCAATTTGAAAATATTATCTCATTTGTATGTCAACAATGTTTATATAAGGAATATTAAGTTGTTTAGTTATGACATGATTAATAATAATAATAATAATAATAATAAAACTTATTATTTGTTATTCAGTTTAAAAAATGGTCCAAATATATAACACACGTTGTTGTCTCATATTAAAACGACCACACATAACATCTAGATGTAAGAGTGGTTATGTGATGCAGGAGCATTTAGTTCAGAAAAATCATTGTATTTTAGTAGACATAGGGGGTCTTGTGTTTTAAGCAAGTTGGTTTCCTAAGTGTTAAATTATTGTAATTATTTAGGCTTTTGAATGATTTTAATGAGAATAGGAATTAATTAAGTATTGTGAGGCATATTTGTAAATGTTCTTGAATGTTGGAGAACATGGGAGAATTAGGATAGCTAAAAGATTGAGAGATTTGAAAATCAGTTGTAAATCTTAGTTTAGGAATAGGTTTCATGATTTTGTAGATTAAATAGGATCCTTAGGGATAAAAAGAAATTTGAGGATTTTGTTGAGAAGGTTATGGATCTAAACCATGAATTAGTTATAAAATCCTTTTGTATAAATGTAAGCCTAAAAGGCATAGGAAGGGGTTAGCTAGTTAGTCAGTCAACAGTTAGAGAAGTCAATGAATCAGATTATAATCCTATGGGTAGGAACAAAGGCCACTGATACAAAAGATCAGGTTAAGGAAGGAGTTCCTATGTAAATACTTGTTTATTAAATAGACAACTCGTTTCTGAGTTCATGAGTGTGTATTGAGTAAATGAGATATAGATTATATATGATCTTGAGTTAGTTTATGTAACATAGGTTGCAGGTGAAGATCTAGAAGGGAAGCACATAGAGGAGTAACAAAGAGTTCTTATGTCTTTACACACAGACCGTACAGGAGGAATCCTTTAATGTTATAGTGAAGGTGAAGGAAACATAAAGGCACAAGTGGAAGTTGAGATCAGGAGGAATGAATATCATAGGATGAAGACAAATACACAGGCAGAAGGTGAATGGCTGATTACCCAGGAAAAAACAAAAGAGTGTAGTGGTAAAGAACGAGAACTGTGGGATCACTAATATTGACGGATATTAACATTAGAAGATGAATGTAAGAGGATCCATCATAGCTTTCGATGGTAGAAGATCGACAGTCATCGCATGGTTTAAAAGTGTAGGTGTTAAACTAAACAGAGGTTTCCCAAATGTGGTAAGTAGATTCTCATGTAGCCTCAATGTTGGAAGTCGTTTTCAGAAAAATGGACCGAATGCAGGTATGAACCGAGATTTAATTGAATTGAAGTCCAAAAATGATCGAGCTGTCCGTTGATCCTGTGATCACACGAATATCATGTGCTAAGTAAATGCGGAGGAATCTTTGAAAAATATACCTGAAGAGGGTTTATACATCGAGATTAAATCCTCATTGAGTTCCGGTGATCAGGACCATCCGTTGGTTGATGGATCGAATGGAAATCATGCACGAACATGTGTGAGGGTTAATATTCTGAATGGACATGATGTGAATATCAACACGAGCTAAGTTTATTTTAGTTTTGAAGGATGAATGGAGATCGAGCGACAGTTGTTGATTTGGTGGAGTGGAATTAATATTGAAGATTTGAAGTGAAAGGTTGGCATCAATAAATGTGTCAAGGTCATGAATTAGTGGAAAGGTAAGGTTTAAGTGGTTCATATAGTATTTCTATTATATGAGGGTTATAATAGAAATAAATAGATTAATGAATTTGGGTTAAGTTGAGTTTAACCAAAGGCTAAAAACCATATTTTCGGTTGATAGGAGTGGGTAATAAGAATTAACCAAAGTTTAAAAAGGTTGAATGGTTGAGTTATAAGGTTCCACTAAAAGGTTAATTAAGGGTCAGACTATGGATAATCAAATGAATTTTTTTTGCATGAGATTTAATTAAGAATCCTAAAGCCATAATTTGTGAAGGTTTGACTAGACATGGAAATTAAAATTCCTGGGACATAATAGATTATGCATTTTATATGCATACTGTGGGTAAAGTCAGCTTAGGGTGGTCTCATTTGGTATCAGAGCTGAATAAGGAGATGTTCTGTATAAAATTTCTTTTAGAAAAACTTAGAACAGAGTCATGCTCTAAAGATGTGATTGCAAAGAGGAGATTGGATTTTAATCTGATAGAAGTAGGCAAACATAGACAAAGTGCAGCAGAATTTGTAGATGCAAGAAACATAGAACAATCCATTCAAAGTGTAGGAGAATGGTAGAATAAGATCATGCAGAGATATTGAAGGTGAGATGATATGTTTTTGTTTTAATTTGATTTGAAGACTGGAGAGTTTGTGGTCTTTATATTCTTGTATAGGTAGCAACATAAGAAGTTGAGAATATTGCAGCAACCTAGAGCGAGTTCTCAATTGGATCCAGAGAAAAGAACCATAGAGAGGTCAAAAGACTGAGCTCAAAGGAGAGAAGCTTAGTGAGGCATATGTAGGAAGAGGTAAGCTTGTTACTGTAGGAGTTTTGTTGCAACTCATAAAGCAAATTCCATAGAGGATGTGGCTAGAGTTGGTAAGGCATGAAGGAAGTTGGTAAGAGTTTCTAAGTGGAAGAACCTGTGGTCAAAACCTAGTATTTCATTAGTGATTAAAATACAAGAGGAAAATTGTGTTCTTGAAATGTGCAAATGAGTTAAAGCCTAGAAGGAGGAGAGTGATGTGCTCAAAGAGGTTCCAAAGACAAAGAACCAAGTGCTTGCCAAAATACTAAGTATAGAGGAGATCTTGGTGGGGTAAGTGGCAACAGGGAGGACTTGCTATTGCAGAGGCTTTCATGAAGTTCATAGTGAGTGAGTTAGGAGCTCATGAAGATAGAGGGGAAAATGACTACTAACGGTCACAACAAAGGTTCTTAGGAAAACCATACCAGAAGAAAGGTGAAGAAGGAGGATACCAAGAAAAATGGCAAGAGAATTGTTGGGTTGTGTTATATTCTTTCCACGACTAGCCCACGTAATTAACCGGGGGGGTTAGAAGGTGGGCAAAGCCCCCACTTCATTGCACCGATTGTGTAGCAAGGAGAGTCACAGGGGGTTTGAGGGGTGCAGGTAACCCCACTCTATGGTGTCTGGGGTACCGCCCTAGAAAATTTTGGTTTTGGACCCTATATTAGGTTGGGCGGACCTACCTATGGTTTTGTGCATGTTTTTCCCACATGGTTTTGGACACAATGGTTTTCGGTCCATGGTTTTGGATTCAATAGTTTTTGGTCCAGTGTATTGGATGCTTCGGCATGTAAAAATATGTATTGTAACATTGAAAGGAATGTAATGAAAAATCAAGCTAGTAGTCCCAGTTTTTGGATCTAGGGGAAAATCTTTGTGTATATGTGTTTTATGTGTTATGCTATCACATTCTTTATTTTCTATGTTTTATAATTTGTATGCAGGTAATTTCTATATAGGTTTGAAACTTACATTTGGTATCAGAGTTGTTTTGGCTTCAACAAGACATCATTGTTGCTGAGGGGTTTTGCTCAAGCCTGTGGTAGACCCTGTTCAATGGGAGATCTGCGAGATTGACTTTGGTGGTGAAAGAGGATGGAGAGTAGTGGAAAGATAGAGATCAAGAAATTTAACACTCACAGTTTTGAGTTGTGGAAAGTGAAGATGGAGGATATGTTGTTGGATAAAGATCAGTGGATCATGGTAGATCTAAGTACTAAACCAATAGGAGTGTATGATGAAGAAGGGAAGAAGTTGGATCAGAAGGCAAAGAGCACAATACCATTGTGTGTCTCAGATTCAGTATTGTTGAATGTATAAGGGGAAGCTATGGAAAAGGCTTTGTGGGAAAAGTTAGGGACTTTGTACCAATCTAAGTCTCTGGTGAATAAATCATTCCTGCAGAAAAAGCCATATAACCTGAGGATGAAATATGAAGACTCGATGACAGAACATCTGAATTCTTTTAATACTGTGGTAAGTCAGTTATTATTTGTTGATATTAAAATTTTAGATGAATATAAGTGCATCAGTTTATTGTGATCTCTACCAGAATCATAGGATAGTCTGATTATTACAATAGGTAGCAATACAACTGCCTTGCAGTTTCACGAAATAGTCTCATCCTTGTTGACGGAGAAGATGAGACGGAAAAATATGGAGAGCCAGAATGGTGATGCCTTGTCTGTACGAGGACGATCCTAGAACATAAACAAAAATAATTCGTCAAGTGGGAGATCTAAATGTAGAGGGAGATCTATGTCTCTAGGAAAACCTATAAAGTTAGTGTGTTGGAAATGTGGAAAGGAAGGGCAGTACAAAAGGGACTGTAAATCTAAAGCTCTTGATAAAGGAAAGGGATCTGATGATGCTCCATCTGTAGAGGCGAAAACCACCTCAAATGAAGGTGTGGATGTGTAGTTGGCTTCTTCAAGTACACATGTAAATCATGAGGCATCATTGATTTACTTAGTTGCATCCTTTCACTTCACTCCCCATAGAGAGTGGTTATGCGAGTATGAGAAATATGATGGTGGTGATGTCTTATTGGGGGATGATAGGAAGGCTAGAATCGTTGGTCGCGGAAAAATAAAGTTGAAGTTGCAAGGTGGAAGGGTTAGAATACTTCCAGATGTTCTGCATATTCCAACATTAGCCAAAAATCTGATCTATGTAAGCAAGCTAGACGATGCAAGTGTAAAAACAGTGTTTGAGAAGGATACCTACAAGATAGTTCAAGGGGCACTAGTATTGATGTGGCGAGTTCGAATTGGAACTATGTACAAGATGTAAGGTAGCACTGTTGTTGATGGGTGGAACAGTTCTGTGGTTCTTGAAAGTGGAGCAGAAAATCTAGTGATCTCTGGAGAGAAGACCATGATGTGGCATCAAAGGCTTGGACATATTGGAGAGAAGGGACTTCAAATACTTCATGGTAAAGGTATGGTAGAAGGTATGAGTATCTGGATTTTGATCGCTGTGAAAATTGTGTATATGGGAAGTAGAATCGGGTGAGTTTCCCCTTTGGTGGTAATAGGGTGAAACAGATATTAGAGCTTGTGCACAGTGACGTGTTTGGACCTATGAAGGTTCCATCACTGGGTAAGTCTATGTACTATGTATCCTTTATATATGACTTCTCAAGGAATATATGGATATATTTCCTTCAGAAGAAATTTGAAGTCTTTGACAGGGTTAAAGAATTTAAGGCTCTCGTGGAAAACTAGACAGAGAAGAAGATAAAGGTGTTGAGGGTAGATAATGGTGGAGATTTTTGCATTAAGGAATTTGAAGAATTTTATAAGAAGTGTGGTATAGAACAAAAGATGACTACTCCATACACACCTGAGCAAAATGGAGTTGTAGAAAGAATGAACAAGATGTTGATGGAAAGGGAAAGAAGCATGCTCAGTGGTTTCAGGTTAGGATAGGAATTCTTGGCAGAGGCGGTGGACACATCATGTTACTTGGTCAATAGATCACCTTCATTAGAATTGGAGGATAAGACTCCATAGGAGGTACGGATTGGTAAGAAACCCTCTCTTTCACATCTGAGGGTATTTGGATGTGATGCATATGTACGTGTTCCAAAGGAGAAACGAATCAAGTTGGATAGTAAATATGAAAAGTGCATCTTTATTTGGTATAGGGATGGTTTAAATGGTTATAAGATTTGGAACCAAATAATAAGGAAGGTTGTTTACATCTAAGATGTCGTGTTCAGAGAAATAAAATATGTTATTAAACATGAAGTCCAACCAAAGGAACCTAATAAGATAGAGTTTGAGCTAGAGGAAGAATCATACTCTATAGCAAAGGAGGAATCAAAAGATAAAGAGACACAAACTTTGAGTATGAGAAGTTCAGTTTAAGAAAGAAGGAAACTAGAAAGGTATATTCTATCTGCTTTCTATTCAAATTTTTCTTTATCTATTACTGATGATGATCCCAGAACTGTGAAGGAAGTAGTAGATTCAGAGGATGGAAAGCTCTGGAAAGAGGCCATGGTTGATGAAATGCCATCTTTGCACAAAAATGAGGCTTCAGATCTAGTGGAGTTGCCGGCTAGAAGGAAACCCATTTTCACGAAATGGGTGTTCAAGAAGAAGACAAATGCAAAAGGGAAGGTGGAGAAATACAAAGCTCGGTTGGTAGCAAAAGGTTATTCCTAGGTGTCAGGAATTGATTTTTGTGATATTTTTTCTCCTGTTGCCAAGGTAACTTCTATTAGATTACTTTTATATGTTGTTGTTGTTGCTTTTGATTTTGAGGTAGAACAGATGGATGTGAAGAAAACATTTCTTCACGGGGATTTGGAAGAGGAGATCTACATGAAGCAACATGAAGGCTTTGCGGTGAAGGGTAAGAAAGAACTATATGCAAGTTAAAGAAGTCTCTATATGGGTTAAAACAGTCACCAAGGATGTGGTATTAGAAATTTGATACATTTATACGAGGACTTGGCTTCACCAGAAGCAAAGCAGATCACTGTGTGTATTTTAAATTAATTTGGGACTATGTTATTTATCTGGTCTTGTATGTGGATGATATGTTGTTGGTTGGAAATGACAAAGAAATTATCTATGATTTGAAGACCCATTTGTCCTCCAAATTCGACATGAGAGATCTTGGTGCTGCCAACTATATTTTGGGAATGGACATTAAATGAGATTGGACAAAGAGGAAGCTTTGGTTAAATGAGAGGAAGTATGTTGAGACAATATTGTAGAGATTTAATATGCAAGATAGTAAATCGGTGAAGGTTCCTATTCCTGTAGGTGGAAAGTTATCTGTTGTACAGTGTCCCAAGACACAAGAAGAGGAAGAGGACATGTCCTCTGTTCCATACGCAAGTGCAGTCGGTAGCCTAATGAATGCAATGGTATGTACTAGACTAGACATTGCACATGTAGTGGGAGTATTGAGCAGGTTTATGTCGAAACCAGGGAAATAGCACTGGACAGTAGTGAAGTGATTTTTCAGGTATTTGCATGGCACTAGTGATTATGGTTTGTGCTACCAAGGAAGAACAGGATTGCACAGAGTGCTGGATATTCATGGCTTTGTTGATGTAGACAAGGTTGGATATCTGGATTAGAGAAGATCTACAAGTGGGTATGTGTTTAACCTATTTGGAGGTGCAGTCAATTGGATGAGTAAGAAACAATCGGTAGTGGCACTATCAATTACAGAAGCATAATACATAGTAGCCACTCATGCACACACGGAAGCAGTTTGGTTGCATATATTGTGTTCAAGTATGGGGTTAGTACAGGGAGCTATAAGGATAGATTGTGACAGCCAAAGCGAAATTTTCTCGATAAGGAACCCTGCATATCATTCAAAGACAAAGCACATTGACATTCAATATCACTTTGTGAGGGATATGATAGAAGACAAAAAGGTGTTGCTGGTAAAGGTGGACACTTTAAAGAATACTGCAAATGCATTGACAAAATATGTGAGCTTTGAGAAGTTCGCTTGGTGTAGAAAAATAATGGGTGTTGCATGGATGGATAAATGACTAAGCTCTCTTGTGGCTCCCTGTGGAGAGAAAATAAAAAGTGGGAGAATGTTGGGATGTGTTATATTCTTTCCACAACTATTCCACATAGTTAACCAAGGGGTTAGAAAGGGGGTAGAGGCCGCCCTTTGTTGTGTTGATTGTGTAGCAGGGGGAGTCACATGGGGTTTGAGAGGTGTAGGTAACCCCACTCTGTGGGGTCCGAGGTAGAGCCCCATAAAATTTTGGTTTTAGACCATATATTAGGTTGGGCAGGCCTACCTATGGTTTTGTGCATTCTTTTTGCACATGGTTTTGGATGCGATGGTTTCGCTCCATGGTTTTGGATGCGATGGTTTTTGGTCCATGGTATTGGATGCTTCGGCATGTATAAATATGTATTTTAACATTGAAAGGAACATAATGAAAAATCAATTTGGTAGTCATGGCTTTGGGATCCAGGGGAAAATCTTTGTGTATATCGGTTTTATGTGTTATGCTCTCGCATTGATTATTTTCTGTGTTTTAGAATTCATATGCAGGTAATTTCTATATGGGGTTAAAACCTACAAGAATGAGTAAAGAGGAGTGTCACAAATAGATTGGTGATTTAAAAGAACAACTCAATGTATTGAGGATGATACTAGAGGAAAGCCAAAGACAAGGATGGGTCTTGAGGAAAAAGGTAGTGAAGTGGCATAAGTTACAGAGAAGCCTCAATAAAAGCAAGTAAAGTGGCTGATGGGAAAACTTAGAGAAGCTAGGTTGGAAATGGAAGATTTCATTTGTGAAACAGAACAAGGTGAAGTTGTGGGTGGAGAAGAAGGAATTATTGATGATTTTCTTAACAGTTGGACAAATGCAAATCAGTAGGAGGATGTGAAACCTTATATTTTTGAATCTAATAATTTTGATGTGATTACAGGTTTTGCAGGTGATAAGAAATCTTTTGAAGCTGTCAAAAGTATGGAAGAGTACCTTTCAGAAGATAAAAACTTTGGAGTAAAGAATGATGGAGAATGTCTATTGAATGAGAAAAGCAATGAATTATTGTAGCAGAAATAATAAAGCAATATATTGATGTTCGAATCCGTGATAACACAAAAACAATTTCTTGTGAAAGTAGATGAAATTTAGTCTGAAGAGCTGATGTGAAGCAACAATTGAGACTGCTGAAACTTGTAATTTTGAAACCGATAATTTGTGTATAAATGCAAGAATCATAAGTAATGATGATGTACATATGAAGTGTCACAAAGAAATTGAATTGCTGGAATATTTTATGGAAAACTCAGAGTATGACAGTGTGATTGCAGAGGAAGGAGTTCACTACAGTGAACAAGAAAAGAAAATCATTGAAACAAATGGTATGGAGAAGAGACTAGCTGACAATGTCATGAATTCTTTTAAGAATTTAAATCAGCATATTGATGTATTGATAGAGGAGAAAAAAATAGAGAAACATACTAATGTGTTTCCAAAGAACGAAGAAGCATTGAGGCCTTATGTTTTTTATTTTAATAATTGTTTTGTGAGTGCAGGTTTAGTTGCAGATGTTGGAGAAAATTTGGCATAGGTGAGAAACCAAATAAAGATGGTAGAAGAGGATTCTATGGAAAATTTTAATCCATGGAACAAAGATGTTCAATTGCTGGAAAGAATGCTGGAAATTCAAGATTCAATGCAGAAAGAGATAATCATGAAAGAGGGTAAGGGTGAAAAGGAGGTAGTAAAAGTAATTGTAAGAGAAAAAGTAAGAGTAAGAGTAAGAATCTAACAAATTCAAAGAGAAGATAATGAACAACAGTTTGAAGAGTTAATGGATAGCAACGACAAACTAAAGCAAAGAGAAAGAGATAGAAGTAGGTGGCAGATTAAGGACAAACCCAAGGATGTGCTGTAGATGGAGATTTAAGAGTTATGGCAATTAATGATGAAGCGGTCTATATGGAGGAGATTGATAGTAGTAGGAAGAATTAACAATCAAAACTTGAAGCTAACTGACAAGGAGAGGAAGATGAAATAAAATATAATAGACATACAGTAGCAACAAAGTTGTCGAGCTTTCAGACAATTATAACCTAAAGTTTGGGACCCTGGAGGTTTTCTATCAACATATGGAGACACATGATCAGGAGATCATGAATGTTTTTTTACCTCGGGAGTCTAATGCAAAAGCATTCAGCTCAGAAAAATCATTGTATTTTAGTAGACATAGGGGGTCTTGTGTTTTAAGGAAGTTGGTTTCCTAAGTGTTAAATTATGGTAATTATTTAGGCTTTTGAGTGATTTTAATGAGAATAGTAATTAATTAAGTATTGGGGGCATATTTGTAAATGTTCTCAAATGTTGGAGAACATGAGAGAATTAGGATAGTTGAAAGATTGGGCGATTTTGGAATCAATTGTAAATCTTAGGTTAGGAATAGGTTTCATGATTTTGTGGATTAAAGAGGATCCTTAGGGATAAAGAAGATATTTTAAGATTTTGTTGAGAAGGTTATGGATCTAAACTAGGAATTGGTTATATAATCCTTTTATATAAATGTAAGCCTAAAAGGCATAGAAAGGGGTTAGCTAGTTAGTCAGTTAGTAGTTAGAGAGGTAGTCAGAGAAGTCAATCAATCAGATTGTAAACCTATGGGCAGGAACAAAGGTCACTGATACAGAAGTTATGGCCAAGTAAGGAGTTCTTGTGTAAATACTAGTTTATTAAATAGACAACTCGATTCTGAGTTCATGTGTGCGTATTGAGTAATTGAGATATAGAATTTATATGATCTTCAATTACTCTATATAACATAGGTTGCAGGTGTAGATCCAGAAGGGAAGCATAGAGAGGAGTAATAGAGAGGTGTTACGGTTTTACACATAGACTATACAGGAGGAAGCCTTTAATGTTACATCGAAGGTGAAGGAAACATAAAGGCACGAGCTAAAGTTGAGATCAGTAGGAATGAAGATCATAAGCCGAAGAAAATTACACAAGCAGAAGGTGAATGGATGATTACCCAAGAAGAAACAAAAGAGTGTAGTGGTAAAGAATGGGAACCATCAGATCGTTAAGATCGATGGATATTAAAAATGGAAGAGGAATGGTGGAGGAGCAATCGCAGTTGTCGATGGTAGAAGATCCATGGTCATTGTTTGGTTTCAAAGTGCAGGTATTAAATGGAAGAGAAGTTTCCCAAACTTGTTAAGTGGATTCTCGCATAGCCTCAAAGCTGGAAGTCGTTTCTAGAATAACAGACCCAATTAAGGTATGAACAAAGATTTAATTGAGTTGATGTTTGGAGGTGATTGAGTCATCCATTAAACCTATGATCGGATGGATATCGAATGCTATGCAAGCACAGAGGAATCTTTGAGAAAAAAACTCCATGAGGGTTTATACATCGAAATTAAATCCTCGTTGAGTTTTGGTGATCAGGACCGTTTATTGGCTGACAGATCAAATGGTAATTGCAAGTGAACATATGCGAGAGTTAATATTCTGAACGGACCCAATGTGGTTATCAATGCGAGTTAAGTTTATTTGAGTTTCAGAGGATGAATGGAGATCGCAGGATAGCTGTTGATCTGGTGGAGTGTAGTCAATGGTGCAGATTTGAAGGCACTAATTGGCATCGATAAATGTGTCGAGGTTGTGAATTGGTGGAAAGGTAAGGTTTAAGTGGTTTATGTAATATTTCAATTATAAGAGGGTTATAATATAAATATATCAGAATAATGAATTTGGATTAATTCGAGTTTAACCAAAGCCTAAGAACCATGGTTTGGGTTGATAGGAGTGAGTAATAAGAATTAACCAAAGTTTAAAGAGGTTGAAGGGTTGAGTTATAAGGTTCCGCTCAAAGGTTAATTAAAGGTTAGACTATGGATAGTCAAATGAAATGTTTCCACATGAGATTTAATTAAGAAGCCCAAAGCCTTAATTTGTGACGGTTTGACTAGACAGGGAAATTATGAAAACCATAAATTAAGGTATCGATGTAACATTTCTTTGTGTCTTTTTATTTTTTATCATATGTTAAATCAAAACTTTAAATCGATGTAACATATGCAAAAAAAAAAGAGGAAAAGAGGAACAAATGTTGCATCCATACTTTAATTTACCTGTTACATGACCACTCTTACATCCATATGTGCGTGGTCATTTTAGTATCATGAAAAAAATATTGTTATATATTTGGACTGTTTTGTAAGGTTTCACATGTATTGAACCATTAAGAAACTTGCGTAAGTTTCAAAATTCTTAGTTGAGTTTGTTTTTGGTAATTTCAACCGCAATTCACAAAGAGTATGTCGTTTTTATTTCAAAAGTGTTAATATAAGGAATATCAAGTTGCTTAGTTATGACATGATTTTGTTAAAAAAATTAAATAATAAAAAAATGATTATCTGTTGTTGAGTTTAACAAATAGTCAAAATATATAACAAAAGTTGTTGCCACATATTAAAACAACCACACACAATAGATGGATGTAAGAGTGCTTATGTAACCCATAAATTAAAGTGTATGTAACATTTCTTTTTCTCTTTTTCCTTTTTAGCATATGTTACATCCAATTTTTTTAACTGGATGTAACATAGTAAAAAAAAGGAGAGAGGAACAATTTTACATCCATAATTTAATTTACCTGTTACATGGCCCCTCTTACATCCAGATGTGTGTGGTCGTTTTAATATCATGAACCATAGATTGTTAGATATTTGGATTATTTTGCAAGGTTTCACATGTATTGAACCATTGAGTGACTTGCATAAATTTCAAAATTATTAGTTGAGTTTCTGTTGTGTATTTTCAGCCGCAATTTGCAAAGATTATGTCGTTTTCATTTCAAAATTGCTTCTATAAGGAATATAAAGTTGTTTAGTTATGACATGATTTTGTTAAAGAAATTAATAATAAAAAATTGATTATGTGTTGTTTAGTTTAAAAACCAATCCAAGTATATAAAAAACTTTGTTGTCTCATATTAAAATGATCACACACAACATCTAGATGTAAGGGTGGATATGTAACCTATAAATTAAAGTATAGACGTAACATTTCTTCATCTTTTTTTATTTTTTATCATAGGTTACATCCAATCTTTAAATGGAAGTAACATAAGCTAAAAAAGAAAGAGAGGAGAACAAATGTTACATACATACTCTAATTTACCTGTTACATGACCACTCCTATATCCATATGTGCGTGGTCATTTTAATATCAGAAAACAAAGGTTGTTATATATTTGGACTGTTTTGTAAGATTTCACATGTATTGAACCATTAAGAAACTTGTATAAGTTTCAAAATTCTTAGTTGATTTTGTTTTTGGTAATTTCAATCGCAATTCTCAAAGAGTATGTCATTTGTATTTCAAAAGTGTTAATATAAGGAATATCATGTTGTTTAGTTATGACATGATTTTGTTAAAAAGATAAACAAGAAAAAGCAGATTATTTGTTGTTCAGTTTAACAAATAGTCCAAATATATAACAAACTTTGTTGCCTCATATTAAAACAAAGACACACAACATATGGATGTAAGAGTGGTTATGTAACCCATAAGTTAAAGTGGATGTCACGTTTCTTCATCTCTTTTTCTTTTTTAGCATATGCTACATCCAAATTTTAAATGGATGTAATATAGGAAAAAAAAAAGAGAGAGTAACGATTTTTACATCCATAATTTAATTTACCTGTTACATGACCATTCTTACATCCAGATGTGTGTGGTCATTTCAATATCAAGAAACAAATATTGTTATATATTTGGATTGTTTTGCAAGGTTTCGCATGTATTGAACCATTGAGCAACTTGCATAAGTTTCAAAATTCTTAGTTGAGATTGTGTTTGGTAATTCTAGCCACAAGATTATGTTTTTTTTTTTTTTTTTTTAAGTGTTTCTATAAGGAATATCAAGTTGTTTAGTTATGACATGATTTTGTTAAAACAATAAATAATAGAAAACTGATTGTGTTGTTCAGTTTAGGAAACAATCCAAATATATAACAAAATGTGTTGGCTCATATTGAAATGACCAAACACAACATCTAGATGTAAAGGTTGTTATGTAACATGTAAGTTAAACTATGGATGT
Source organism: Pinus taeda (assembly GCA_000404065.3). Classification (NCBI taxonomy): domain Eukaryota; kingdom Viridiplantae; phylum Streptophyta; class Pinopsida; order Pinales; family Pinaceae; genus Pinus; species Pinus taeda. The sequence continues at coordinate 104,367 of APFE030866747.1, forward strand.
AACGTTTCTTCGTTCCTTTTTATTTTTTTAGTATATGTTACATCCACTATTTAAATGGATGTAACATATGAAAAAGAAGGAAAGAGAGAGGAACAAATGTTACATACATACTTTAATTTACCTATTACATGACCACTCTTAAATCCAGATGTGTGTGGTCATTTTAATATCAGGAAACAATTATTATTATATATTTGGAATGTTTTGCAAGGTTTTACATGTATTGAACCATTAAGCGACATGCATAAGTTTCAAAATTCTTATTTGATTTTGTCTTGGAAATTTCAACCACATTTTGCAAAGATTATGTCATTTGTATTTCAAAAGTCTTTCTATAAGGAATATCAAGTTGTTTAGTTATGACATGATTTTTCTAAAAAAAAATAATAATAAAAAAATTGATATTTGTTGTTGTGTTTAAAAAACATTCCAAATATATAAAATTTGTTACCTCATATTAAAATGACCACACACAACATTTGGATGTAAGAAGGGTTATGTAACCCATAAATTAAAGTATGGATGTAACATTTCTTCGTCTTTTTAGCATATTCTACATCCAATATTTAAATGGATGTAACATATGCAAGAAAAGAAGACAGAGGAACAAATGTTACATCCATACTTTAATTTACCTTTTACATGACCACTCTTAAATCCAGATGTGCATGATTGTTTTAATATCAGGAAAAAAATATTGTTATATATTTGGACTATTTCAGAAGGTTTTAGATGTATTGAACCGTTCAACGACATGCATAAGTTTTGAAATTCTTATTTGAGTTTATGTTTGGTAATTTATACCGCATTTTGTAAAGATTATGTTATTTGTATTTCAAAAGTGTTTTTATAATGAATATCAAGTCGTTTTCTTATGACATGATTTTGTTAAAAAAGAAAATAATAAAAAACGATTATTTGATGTTCATTTGAAAAAATTGTCCAAATATATAACACACTTTGTTGCCTCATATTAAAATGACCACACCTAGCATCTGGATCTAAGAGTCTTTATGTAACCCATAATTAAAGTATGGATGTAGCATTTCTTTGTCTCTTAAGAGTGGTTATGTAACCCATAATTTAGTTTGATAGTTTTGGATGTATGGAAGGATCCCTCATTGTTGAAGAAATGAGAGTAATGTTCTAATGAGTTTACATGACATCTTGGGATGTTTTTCAATAATTGAGTTTGGGATATTTGTTATTTGGGAGTTCCAGAGTGGAAATTGGGAATGCAGCTTGCCCACTGCACCTTTAGCAGTGTTATGAGGTGTTCACTCTATGTGATATCAATTTTTTTAAAGAAGCTAATGAAGAACTTGTACACAAGAAGATTAATGACAAGTACTTATTAAGGGAGACAGTTGGAGATTTAAATCCTACTTCTCTTGTACATATTGAATGAGATTACTCATCGTAATTGTAATTGTTATGTGAGTCAGTTAATTGTTAATTAGTTGGATATGAGATATTTAATATAGTTAAAATAACTCCTACTTTGATGTTTAGTTGATAAATTCTCTCAACTAATTGATTGTATCATCAATATAGTATTTGTATCTTAAATCAATTATATATATATATATATGTGTGTGTGTGTGTGTGTGTGTGTGTGTGTGTGTATTTTATACAATGTAAAACAAGTTTTTGGTCTACAATTAGTTTCTTAGAGACATTTTCCCTTTCTTCACATACGATCATCAATATTGTTCCACTATGTTGTTTCACTATTAAAATGCTAATATTTTATGTGACAACTTGAGATTTCTCGATCTTTTGTTTTTCATGTAACTTTTTTTTGTTTTCCACTATTTTGGTTTTAATTTTTATATGTTATCTCTCACATAGAAACAATAGCTTGAGAAAAAAATGAGGTTTGAAACTTAAGTAAATATTTTAATGATAAAGCTTATAGTTATTATGTCGATAGGCACATTTTACAACCCAGTATGACCCTGATGTGTAAGTATGTCATGTCCTAAAAAATATAACAAAATTAATTTTTGCTAATGTAGGCCAATCTTAAATTATATATAAGTTTTTAAACTTGATGATAGACTAAGATTAACTATTAAACTATAACTATGTATTTGAATGGATAGTAAATTATCTCATGCTTTTAATAGTTCCTTTATCATATATGTGAATTTGAATGTACCATAAATTTACCTTTAACAAACATTTTTACCACATTAAAAATCCAAATTAGGTAAAATTTCAGACATTTTTACTCTTCACTAAAGCTAATTCCATTTCTTAAATCAAAGGAAAAAAGCTAATTCAACACAAAGAATCTAAAATATTGCTCCAAAATCTTTGAATATTTCTTTTAACTCAACATTTGTAAAATAAATCTTTAAAAGGAAAAGCCATACGTATGGACATATTAAAATCTTTAAAGACAATATTTTCACATCAAATTTGTAATATTAAAAATATTAATTTGATGTACTTTTACTATAAATGTTGTTGTCATGCCATGTAAAAACATCATTAACTCTAATATTGATATTATGATATTAGTATTCTATTTAATATTAATATAAATATGCTGACTATAATATTATATTATAATTAAATTTTAATAAATTTGGATTAACGCAATATTAATCTTAATTTAATATTAAATTTATTTATATTATAATATATAATTAATATATCATGATATATATTAACTCTAAGATATATATGGAGGGAAAAAACAAAGACACGGAGTGATAGAGGTGGAGAGATTCGGGGGGATGTACAAGGGAGAGGAGGAGATACGAGGATAGAGAGGAACGAAAAGAGAGAGAAAGAGAGAGAGAGAGAAGGAGGAGTATGTAAGAAAGAGAGGGGGGGAGAGATAGTGAGAAGGTTGGAGGGCACAGAGAGAGAGCGATAGAGAGATATGGGGGAGAGAGATTGTGAGAAGTTGGAGGGCGGAGAGAGAGAGAGGGAGAGAGAGGGAGATGGGAGGAGAGAGGGAGGTAGGAGAGAGGGGAAGGATCATAGAGAGGAGTTGAGAGGGATGGATATAGAAATGAAGTTGTGGGGAGAGATGAAGTGAAGAAGAAATACATAGAGAGAGAAAAGTGGGGAGAGAGAGAGAGGGAGTGACAAGGGAGAGATGAAGAAAGAGTGTGTATTTTTTGGGGTGAGATAGAGATAAATAAGGAGAGATGGAAGGAAGGAGGAAGAGAAAGAGAGAGGATAGAGGAAGGGAGATAGTGACAGAGTTAGAGTGCAAAGAGAGAGAGGGGGGAGGAGATAGAGTGCGGTGGGAGAAAAAGGAAAAGAGAGGAAGAGAGAGAGGACATGAGAGGGAGGAGGGAGTGAGGGAGAGAGGGTGGGAGTTGGAAGGGAAGAGATAGGTAGTGTTATGAAACCAACTCACAAAAACATATAAAAGAAAGATAAACGCCTTAGAAACCAACCTCTTCAAGTGGGAAAGCTCCTTTACATTTCAAAAATGAACAATCCTTCGATGATACAAATGACAAGAATTGATTTCTATATATATCAGACTAAGGGATCATAATATAATCAAATCCAACATAACAATAATAATGTAAGGGAATAATAATAACTGTAGCGGGCTTCTTTGGGGTACAATAATAACAATATCAAGATTACATGGGGACAACAATATAACAAGGGGGTTGTAATAATAAAAATAAGGGGTTACACTATTAGTATAGGGACCTAACATGCCCCTCTCCTTCAAAAAGTGTTTTCCTCAATGCTTGAGTAGATCTTGATGCTTTTCTATAAAATTCTTGTCCTCCCATGTGGAATATTTAGAGGGTAAGTTATTCCACTTGATGAGATACTCTAAAAATAATTGATTTCGTAGCTATCAGGCTCTTTCTTCTATGACTGCTCCAAGTTCAAATATGATTTTTCCTTCCTCATCAAGTTCTAGAAATATTTTTTGAACTAGGTTCTTCTGCAACTTTTGAATGAGTGGCCACACTTCTTCATCCTTCTTCCATTCATCCCTTGCTTCGCTTATCCAATATATTTGGATAATATAAATAACAAAAAACAATGCTTCAACATTGTCGAGTGATAAAAAGGTGTCTTTTTAACTCCTAATTACCTTCAACTTAATTGTCAACCTAGGGACAACTTTTTATTGCAAGAGTGTACTCAGTCTGAGGTGGCTATTTACTCAAGAGTAATGTTTTGCAGTATAGTTCTTAAAATCCAAAAGTAAATGAAAGTTGGAAAAAAATCTAATCATAATAGCAAGAAACTCATATGCTCTGTAATTAAATCATTCACTCAAACAACCATCAATGAAGGATACAGTAGCAATAACTCATTCCTCTAGAGATTGATGCAATTGAAATTAAACTGGAACAAGACAATCAATCTAGTAACAAGGAAGCAATAACCAATGTTCTCTACAGTTGATAGTCCTACTTTAAAGCAATGAAAAAGAAATCGAAATTGAACTAAAGCTACTATTGACTGTAAACTTGGAAAACTCTTTGAAAGCAAACTCTTGCAATTAATCAATAGAAATGAACAAAAAGGTAAATGTGCAGCAAACTGTAATTAAAGGAATCTGAATAGCAAACTCTAATTAATGGAAATGAACAATAGCAAAGCCAAATTAATAGCAATCTTGACTCTAAGAATAAATCAAACAGCACACGAAAATAGAACAACATTGATTAATGATAGAATATGAAACAACTCTAGAAAGTCAAATACAAATACACAATGACTTAACACACGGCACACCTTAATAGTAATCTGATCTTGGTAATCCGATTATCAGTCTTATTTATAAAGAATATGACTATATTTTGGAATGGAACAACAATGTTCGTAGATTTAGCAATCACAAGGAAATATAGTCTCTAAGATGAATTCAGTAATACCAACTAAAGAGTGTTACAAGACGGATACGTTGTAATTGAACAACAATACATTCTGTAAGGACCAACAATTTTATATCAATGATTAAAAGAACAGCAATGCGTTACCAAGTCAAGATGAATCAATACGATATTCCTATCATAGAGAACGATATTACTCAATTGAACATAAATCAGATATAACAGAACCGTGATGTAAAATAATAGAACATACCAGAACACCAAAGAAAGTTGATAATGAAAACCACGCATAAACCAAAGAGATAATATACAACAGCACCACAATCCACCACAGGCTCGGCCCTTAGCCGCCAGTGGATGCTGCTGGGTTACTTCAGATGAAAATAATGAACAACAACTCCCAAATCAGGCATTAATCATTAAATGGTGAAATCGTTACAACAGCTGAAGCTTTGAGACTTACAGCATGAAACAATCCTTTCTTCCTCCTATCCTATCATGAATTTTTAATTCTAAATCTCTAATTCTAAATCCTCAAGTCTCTATTCTCTTAACCATCACCATCTCTGATCTTTGTTTTCATTTAAATAGAGAGAGATCATAGAGCAGTTACAATAGAGATAATTACAACATGATTCTATTAAAAAACTGGATTTTTTCCAACCAATTGATCAACAAGAAGATATATTTCCATCCATCTCTCAACAAGAGCAAGACGAATTTGGCTTTGCAGCTGAGATTTGGAGGACGACCGCAAGAACAAATCTGAGGAAATCACACTCAAAGAACCCTGAGTTTCTCTCAGTACAAGTCGAATTTGTGCAAACCATTCTTCAATAAAGTTGACTGGGTCTGTTCTGGAGAAAAACCATGTTCCGGATTTTCCATATTCTTCTTTATTTGCTCAGCATTGCAACCGCAAAATTGTCACTTCTTATTCCAACAAATTTCTGAGTTGGCACATTTAATGGTCATATCTTCAATCTAGAAATTATCTTGGAGGTTCAAAATGGTAAATAATGTTACAACTAATTTATTTAAACTATTGTTGACAAAATAATTCATAATCATCAATTTATTAGAAATAAAGGAGAATAAATAATATTCATTCATAAGACCATAAATCATTATAAAATAGAATTATATGATAAACCGTGATTAATAACATGATATAGAAAAGTAAAAATGGATGAAATAAGTGTTAAAAAGGTGGTCGTATTCATGGCCCAACACACCCCCACACCGAATATATTGCATGTCCTCATGCAACAAAAACTGAATATGTTGCATGTCCTCATGCAACCCAAAGACAACCCATGTGTTAACCAAGCAAAAATAAATGTTCATCTCAGCTCATAGAACAAATGACTTCTTCCTCACTTAATGAATATTCAATTTTAGCAATCTTGATGAAGACATAACAATGAAGTTGTAGCAAAATATGGTATAAGTGACTGCAACCTTCATTAACCATTTTCCCTAAAACTATGAACCTAATTTTGTTGAAATATATTAATGCTTCTATGATCCAAAAATTAGATCATTTTGATGCATGGATCATGAGATATAAAAACAATGGTTGTAGTTGAGAGTGCATGTTTTCCAAAATTTTATGAACCAATTTAACTTGAAATTATATGAGTATATGTATTCTAATAATACATCTGTGTTTTCTAGAGATCACAAGAATTGAGTTCATAGTTTTTAAAAATAATATGGAAATCAATTTCTACACTAAAATTGTATGCCTTGAATGAGAAAGAAAGTAGAAAACATCCATCATGCGTAGCAATTGCTCCCCCTCTCTGAAGGATTAGCATGCCCTCATGTAATGCTAGAAAAGAAATAGAGGTGGTTTCTACAAGCTATTGAATGCTATGCTTGGTGTAAAACAACATGGAATAAGGGAGGTGTTGAGAATGAATAAGGATAGAAATGGATGATAAAGAATATGAATAACATGGTTATAAGAAAGAAATGAATGAAAGAAACACTCCCCTAAATGGAAAGATAATATGCCGCTGAAAAATGGGAAGTGGTAAAGATGTGGAATGAATGATGATAAATAATGCTCAAAATGGATTTTTATGAAATTCTCTTAAATTTGTAATAAATCCGAGAATTATGCTATTTTACCTCAAGTTTTACCTCCAAAAGAAAAATGTGGAATGACATATATGTATTGGCATTTGTTCAAGCAGATGTAGGCAGAGTGGGTGTTGAAAGTGATGCAAAAGGTGGAATCCGGGCAAGCACATCGTGTCTGACAATCGTTCACATTCGTGAGTTGCTCGAGCCTCTTCTGTTCGTTGAAATAGTGTAGTCATGTTGTGAATAGAGTTTTTTCCCATACTTTTTGTTCTCCTGTAAACAAAGCACTATTGTTCGTATAATGTTCTTGAATCCATAGTGTTAGTTTTGAATAGCAACAAATAAAATGCATGCAAAAATTTCAATCAGAAAAACTTTTGTATACATGCAATACTAATATTTTATCAAATCAACAAGTTATGGAAAAGTGCAGTAATTATATTGCATGCTATCCATAATGCATACATTCCCCCCTCAAATTGGAAAACAAATTCCATGACCATAAAGCATATGAAAGGTGTTGTGTTGATGGCAAGGCAAGGGAATGAACAATACAACAGTAGAGTACACAAATCAATGATAGGACGATGAGAGTTATGGTTATAATGAGAGCGGAGTGTATAAATATAGTTATGAATAAAAGATAGGACACTTTGAATTGATCATAAGTTATGAAAAAATAAAAAGAACGAAAATATGCCAAAAAGATGCTTTGCTGACTGTATTCTAGCTGAAAAATGATGTGAATGATCATAAAACAATTTATCATGCATAAAGGTTCAAAATAGGGATAAAAACTAAGGAAATAACTTCTTTGATAAAAATTTAAAAAAAAAAAAAAGGGTATTATAGTAATAATTGACGATAAGATATAACTGCAATACCATAAGCAGAGCCTCTGGTGCTAGCAGGCGTCCATAGCCTCGGCAGGGTTGTTTTTTAACCCATATGAGCTAGGATCCTAAATTTATAAATGGAGAGTTCCAGTTCTGTTCTACAGAAGAGATCAGTGCGCTGACGTGGTAACCATATAACCACACTACCATTCACTGGGATGTAGAAAAGGTGACCAGGCCAGCTCGTGATGAGACCTCCTGTTCCAAGGATAATTTGGCTATCCAATGGATCATAAACCTGGTGTGGTGGCCATAATGGGAATGACACTTTGTTAGAGCCTTATGAACATGGTAGGCTGGCTCGTAATTAGACCCCCTATCCTCCACCTGCAAACAAAATTTTGTTGCTATTACACATTTTTATGATAAAAAGAGGGAGGCTCAGTACTCCTTAAGAGTAGGGATGGTGGAAGAAGTTGAATGTTTCAATACAGAAAAGTACACCCATAATCTCATTTATTACAGAGCGAGAAGATTATAACCAGAAAGGGTGCAACCAACATGGTATTAAGATGATCAATCAATATCATGTTCAACAGAAAACAATGCAGTAAAGTAATATATAAATAATTGTGTCATTTTTGAAAAGAATCTATCATCAAGGAGCTGTCTTGTTAAAGATCATAACGTAAACGATAATAACTCGCTTCGAAAGAATCCATAGTTCTTGTCCTCATAAAAGTAGTGTCTTCATGCCATGAAAGAGAATTAGGAAAATGTGGTTCGGATGAACTAGGAATAATCCCACAAGAGAAAGGAAGGCTTGCTCTCAAAAATACTCCCAAAGTGTTACTTTTTTTAAGGAACAACAAAAACACTCAAACAGAAAGTGGTGTTTTGTGTAGGGAACAACAAAGAAAATGCATACCAAAAAAGCAAAAATACACACAAAAAAGTGTGAAAATGCAAATGCCATTCCTTTGGAAAAAGAAACAGCAAAAACAAAAAGTGTCATTCCTTTAGAAAAAGAACAAAAAAAATCAAAAGTGTCGTCGCTTTGGAAAAGGAACAACAAAAACGCAAGTGTTGTTCCTTTGGAAAATGAACAATAAAAATGAAAAGTGTCGAAGTGATATTCTTTTCGAAAAGGAACAGCAAAACGTGAAAGTGCAGAAGTGTTGTTCCATTAGAAAAGGAACAACAAAACATGAAAGTGCAGAAGTGTTGTTCCATTCAGAAAGGAACAGCAAAACGTGAAAGTGCAGAAGTGCTATTCCATTGGAAAAGGAACAACAAAACGTGAAAGTGTAGAAGTGTTGTTCCATTTTGAAAAGGAACAACAAAACTTGAAAGTGTAGAAGTGTTGTTCCATTCGAAAAGGAGCAACAAAATGTGAAAGTGCAGAAGTGTTGTTCCATTTCAAAAAGGAACAATAAAACGTGAAAGTGCAGAAGTGTTCTTCCATTCGAAAATGAACAATAAAACATGAAAGTGTAGAAGTGTTGTTCCATTCGAAAAGGAACAACAAAACGTGAAAGTGCAGAAGTGTCGTTCCATTTCGAAAAGGAACAACAAAATGTGAAAGTGTAGAAGTGTTGTTCCATTTTGAAAAGGAACAACAAAAGGTTAAAGTGCAGAAGAGTTGTTCCATTTCGAAAAGGAACAACAAAATGTGCTGCTTCATTTTGAAAAGGAACAACAAAACATGAACGTGCAGAAGTGTTGTTCCATTTCAAAAAGGAGCAACAAAACGTGAAAGTGCAGAAGTGTTGTTCCATCTCGAAAAGGAACAGCAGTTGTTCCATTTCGAAAAGGAACATCAAAATGAACCGTGAAAAAGGAACAACAAAATGAACGACTGACCCAAAAGGTGTTATTCCTTTGGAAAAGGAATAGCAAAATGAAAATGTTGTCCCATTGAAAAAGAAACAGTAGGAACGACAAAAATGCACACAAATGATTTCCCTTCACAAAAGGAACAGCGAAATTCACAATCATAAAAAGCAAGCACGCAAAGAATGAATTAGTTGTCCACTGCATTGATGCTGAGGATGGGTTACAGTTTGAATGAAGCAATACCTGAAACATAAAATATAAGAGAAATCAAAAAAGAAACAACAAAAGATAGTCTGTAAATAAATAAATTAAGTTACAACAGTTATGATATTATGTAAAAAAAATGATCTCTTTGAAAAATGTTTTGGCAGCAATGGTAAGACATGAATATTCAAATTGAAATCAATTCCTCATTTTTTCTATTACGAATCCATTTGGTAAGGAGTTGTATGAAATTCCTTTGTTTCATAAAATTTGTTTCAAAAATCACTCGTCCATAAATTGACCTTCTTTATTTTCCCAAGACCTGCAAAAAAACAAGTGTCTACCTGCAATAAAACATTAAATCATGGAGAAAGAGAGGTGATCGGGCTCCCCTAATTGAAGAATTATGAAAAAAGACAACAAGTAGTTACTCTGTATAACAAATCAATTGAGAAAATAACAAAGTAAAATTTATTTGTCACCTGCAGGAGAGCAGTGGTCAACCATACTAACCAGTAGTGTTTTAATCACAACCTCTTTGTTTTTCGTCCAAATTGAGTGATTCCAAATTAAAATGAGATCTAATTAAAAGGTTTATATCCATTACCAACAGGTTTTAGAAATTCAATGATATGATATGTTAAGTTTGGTTAGAACAACCTGCATAACAGAGTCATTTTCGATTACCCATCTTAGACCAACAGTTAATGTTTTAAGCATAGATTTTTCGTTCCATGTCGGATTTGAATGATTCAAATTGGAAATTAAATTAGATTAATTTATTTATTTCGGATAGAAACATGTTTTGAAGACAATAATAATAGGTCAAATACTGTAAGGAACAGCCGAAAAGACAAAGTTTTAAGAGTGTTGATTTACGATAGACAGTTATTATTTGGATCATAGCTTCCCCATAAGATATAAAAAATGAGTGATTCCAATTGAATTGTAAACTAGATTCATAAGGGAATCTACCATAGAAACAGGTTTTAAAAATTCATTCATTTAGGCCTCCAAAAACGGACTGTCCCAATTATGTTCTTGCGCTACCTACTAGACATCCGGTCAATGTTTTGGTTCTAACATTTTCGTTTCAAATCCAAATTCAGTGATTCAAATTGGGTTAGAAAGTAGAAATCAGGGGATACCTAGGGTAGAAACAAGGTTTAAAAATATTCACTTTTGATTCCTCAAAACATGACTGTCCCGATTGTTTTTCCAGAAATCTCATCAAGCCTGCAAGCAAAAAAAAATGATATTCAAGCATTTTTCATATTGATGATAAAAATGAATATAAGTGTTTGTAGAATTTTTATTTCTATTGTAAATCATCTACATACACAAATGAATTGAAACATTTATCATCAATGTTGATTTCGATATCGTGTTGCAACAAAAGAAACAACTAGTTTTACAAAAATAAAAAAATAAATGTGTTTGTTTTCATTTCTTTATTTATTTTATTCTCTCCACTATCATACTCTTGTTTGAGAATCAAATATTTTTATGTATACGAGTATTTCCAGTGGAAGCATTTTAGAAATAAGGTTTTACATATGCACAAACCCAAATTTGAAAAATGCATGTTGATAAAAATTAGGGTATGAGAAGCCAACATCCCTTGAAAATATGGTATCAAAAATTGTTGAATTATGGAGTGATGATGCAAACACGTGATGGAGTGAAACCAATATTCAATGTATCCATTACCTTTTTGATTTTTCATATCCATCAGATCATGAAGTTCTTGATCTTTTAAAATAGTTTGGTGATACGTACTATAAGAAAACTCATTTTCTTCCATAGCTTCTACAGTTTTTGAATTTGAAACATTATGAATCTCATTGTATGTTTTCTCTAATGGTGCATGTGAGATAGAATGGGTGGGAAGGGTGGGTAAATTTGGCAGTTCAACATTGTAAGCATGTTGTACTGGTTTATTGTGGTGAGGGTGTGGAATTAGTTGAGCATACAAATGTGTAAGGAATGGAGCATTTTGATGATGTGGTTGATTGGGTTGTGTGAATGGTTTTGATGGGCAAGCAAGGTGTTTTGGAAGAGTTGGTGAAGAATATGGAGAATGTGTTCGTGCTATAAGATGAGGGAGAGTAGTCATGTAATCATAAGGTGAACCATGCCAAGCTTGTAGATAAGATTGGTGGTGGTTATATTGAAATTGACATGGCTGCCCTAACATATTACTATTCCGTAATGGATTATGCAAGTGCGAGAATGGAGAAAAAGTTTTTTGAATGATACCTGTAGGCCTTGTTGTAACTTTCCCATCTCTTTGATATGTCACTTCCATCCTAGATAAGGAAGAGTGAGTATCTATGGGATGCTCCTTTCAGTCATGAGGGAAAAACACTTCATCAAATTCCTCATTTTTATGAACCTGCAAAACATCCAATTTTTCATTTAGAGAGCTAATAAGATCAAATTTAAAATTTTCAAATAAAACATTGATTTCAGCTCTTATGTCTCCTATTCTTGTAGCAGATTTGGAAAATAAGGAACAAACATCTCTAGAATTCTTACCAGCCTTGGAGATTACTCTTGAATACCTTATGTACAACTCACAAACATCATCATATGATAATTGAAAAACATAACATTTTCCTATCAAATTTAAGAGTTCTAAAAATTCATCTTTGATTCCTTTAATTAGGAGTGTTTTTAAGATCTCTTTCTCCAAATGCTTATCCTTTGATTTTTGAAGGTTGTAATGAAATTAATCTACATAGTCCTCCAAGCTTTCATCTTCCCCTCATATCATATTGAAAATATCTTCATTGGAATTGCAATAGTCTTGGTACTTCTTCAATAATATGTTCTTCATGTCCTCCCATGTTTGGATGCAGTTCCCACCTAGGCTCATGAACCATCGTAGAGCTACTCCTTTTAGAGTAAGAGGAAACACTTTCAATCTTTAATCATTAGTACAATAATCATATCGTCTACAAAGTATTTCGAACTCAAATAAGAATGATTTGGATCTTCATTTGCTAAACCATGAAAATTTGGTAAAGATGGGGGAATTAAGTGCATTTGTGTCACTCCTCCTAGATCTTTGATAGGAAATTCGAAAGTAGAAACGTGAGCCATTTCTTACCATAATATAAGATGTTTTTCATGTGTTTCTTTGAGCCTCCTTCTTCACATGTTCCTGTAAATTAGTTAGTGAAATGGGTGGTTCTTACATCACCACTTGAGTGAAATCATGTGATTCATTTTTCAAAATTTCTATTTTTTCCCTAGTCATTCACACAAAATTTCAAACATCTAATTCTACTCTAAGTTCTTTAACAGTTCTGTTGAAAAGCGGGTAGGGGAGCAGGGCTTTTACATGCTCCGTACATAGGTTCTTACCTTCCCTTTCTAATACCCAATTCTTTCCTAACAGACACTCATCAGATGCACACTACTCTTTTAAAAATGGCTACACTCTCCCTGGCAATGGCACCAAAATGTCGAGCGATAAAAAGGTGTCTTTCTAACTCCTAATTACCTTCACATTAATTGTCAAGCCAGGGACGACTTTTTATTCCAAGAGTGTACTCAGTTTGAGGCGGCTATTTACTCAAGAGTAATGTTTTGCAGTATAGTACTTAAAATCCAAAAGTAAATGAAAGCTGGAAAAAAAATCTAACTAGAACAGCAAGAAACTCAAATTCTTTGTAATTAAATCATTCACTCAAACAACCATCAATCGAGGATACAGTAGCAATAACTCATTCCTCTAGAGATTGATGCAATTGAAATCAAACTAGAACAAGACAATCAATCTAGGAACAAGGAAGCAATAACCAATGTTCTCTAAAGTTGACAGTCCTAATTTAAAACAATTAAAAGGAAATCGAAATTGAACTAAAGCTGTTATTGAAAGTAAACTAGGAAAACTCTTTGAAAGCAAATTCTTGCAATTAATCAACAAAAATGAATAACAAGGTAAATGGGAAGCAAACTGTAATTAAAGGAATCTGAACAGCAAACTCTAATTAATGGAAATGAACAACAACAAAGCCAAATTAATAGCAATCTTGACTCTAAGAATAAATCAGACAGCATACGAAAATAGAACAGCATTGATTAATGATAGAATATGAAACAATGCTAGAAAGTCAAATATAAATACACAATGACTTAACACACGACACACCTTAATAGTAATCTGATCTTGATATTCCAATTATCAGTCTTAGTTATAAAGAATACAACTGTATTTTGGAATGGAACAACAACCTTCATAGATTTAGCAATCACAAGGAAATATAGTCTCTAAGATGAATTCAGTAATACCAGCTAAAGAGTGTTACAACACGGATAAGCTGTAATTGAAAAACAATACATTCTGTAAGGACCAAAAACATTATATCAATGATTAAAAGAACAACAATGCGTTACCAACTCAAGATGAATCAATACGACATTCTTGTCATAGAGAACTCTATTACTCAATTGAACATAAATCAGATATAATGGAACCGTGATGTAAAATAATAGAACATACCCGATCACCAAATAAAGTTGATAATGAAAACCACGCATAAACCAAAGAGATAATATACAACGGTAGCACAATCCACCAGAGGCTCGGCCCTTATCCGCTAGGGGATGCTACTGGGTTACTTCAGATGAAAAGAATGAACAACAACTCCAAATCAGTTATTAATCATTAAATGCTGAAATCATTACAACAGCTGAAGCTTTGAGACTTACAGCATGAAACCATCCTTTCTTCCTCCTATACTATCATGAATTCTTAATTCTAAATCTCTAATTCTAAATCCTCAATTCTCCATTCTCTTAGCCATCCCCATCTTTGATCTTTGTTTTCATTTAAATAGAGAGAGATCAGAGAGCAGTTACAATAGAGATAATTACAACATGATTCTATTACAAAATTGGATTGTTTCCAACCAATTGATTAAAAAAAGATATATTTCCATCCATCTCTCAACAAGAGCAAGACGAATTTGGCTTTGCAACTGAGATTTGGAGGATGACCACAACAACAAATATGAGAAAATCATGCTGAAACAACCCTGCATTTCTCTTAGTACAATTTGAATTTGGGAAAACCGTTCTTTGAATAATGTTGATTGGGTATGTTCTGGACAAAACCCATGTTCCGTATTTTCAATATTCTTCTTTATTTGCTCAGCATTGCAATCGCAGAATTGTCACTTCTTATTCCATCGAATTTCTGAGTTGGCACATTTAATGGTCAAATCTTCAATCTAGAAATTATCTTGGAGGTTAAAAATGGTAAATAATGTTACAAATAATTTATTGAAACTATCATTGATAAAATCATTCATAATCATGAATTTATTATAAATAAAGGTGAATAAATAATATTCATTCATAAGAGCATAAATCATTATACAGTAGAATTATATGATAAACCGTGATTAGTAGCATGATAAAGAAAAGTAAAAATGGATGAAGTAAGTGTTAAAAAGGTGTTTGTCTTTGTATCCTCATAATGTTCTATCTTTTCTTCCGTGAAAATTGAGCATACAACAAGTGGTTTTTGAGAACAAAAAACTTTATACAATAAAAATTGATCTCATTCTAAATATGAAGATGCAATGCGTACCTTTTGTAATAGTTGCACCTCATGTAGATGAAAATATTGCTCCATCTGTAGTATCAAATTTACCAGATCCTTTCCATCGAACTTCCTCATATTGTATTTTCTTGATTTTAGGAACTCGATCTTGAAAAAAGTATAACTTTCTAATTTCAGATCTCCCATTTATGAAATTGTGACCTGTAGTAGCCCTTTGTGTCCTCTTTCCAATGCCACTAATCAGATCGAAATTAGATTCTCCAAGAAAGAGTTATGCACAATATTCCATCATGACTTGATTATATAACTTTTCAGAAGAATGAACGTGTATGAGGTTCCATGTGTCACTATTTCAACCTTAGGTTCTGAAACTAGTACCCAAAAACCAAAGCCCATATTGTTTCTTTCTTGTTTTACGAAATTTGAATCATATGCTCCAAGAGAGAGTTATGACGATTGTCCCAAGGTCACCTATTTTGTATTTAATTCAGGAGCCTGTAGAAACCCTAAATATCTTGGATTGTATCTCCAAACATGTACTGAAAAAATATCTAAAATTCAAGCCCTAGCTTCACCCAGTTTTTTTCTCAAATGGGTTTTAATTTTAGAGTCTGAAACTTCGTAAAAAATAATTATAGCGAAAAGTCCATGAGACTTGTTTGAGATTGAATTATGGAGCTTTCAATAACCCTAACCTCCTCAAATAAGATCTCTGAAAATATAGCGAGAAACGATCTGAAATTTGCACCATGGTTCATCACACTTTTGTGTCAAATGGGTTGTTTTTGTTAGCTTCTAAAAGGTCGCAAAAAATAGTTATAGCGAAAATGTAATGATGACCTATTTGGAGTAGCAAAACCATAGAATCCAAAGCTCCAATACTAAATGTTATGAAACCAACTCACAAAAGGATAGAAAAGAAAGATAAACGCCTTAGAAATCAGCATCTTCAAGGGGGAAACCTCCTTGACATTACAAAAATAAACAATTCTTTGATGATACTAATGACAAGACCACATTTCTATATATAGGAGTCTAAGGGGTCATAATATAATTAGGGCCGACAAAAAAATAATAATGGAATGGTACAATAATAACAATAGTGGGCTTCTATGGGGTCTAATAATAATAATATGGGGACTACAATGGAAGAAAATATAATAAGGGGGTTATACTAATAACAATAAGGGGTTACACCAGTAGTATAGGGGCCTAATAGGTAGGTAGGAAGAAAGGCATATAGATAGAAATGTGGAGAGAGAGAGAGAAATGAGTAAGAGAGGGAGTGAAGCATAAGAAAGAGAGAGGGGGGAGGTGTTGTGGCTAGCAACACTCCCCATTGTTCATTTAAGTGTTGTCCAAAATACTAAATGAATGGGGACCCTTCAGTTAAATTTTTAAGAAAAAAAGCAAGTTTTTCCTTTCTTCAAAATAAGGTTACCATCGTAAGCTTAGAAAGGTATTTTGAATATTTTTAACCTAAGTCTATGATAAGGGAAATATCTTTAAAACTGCGTTGCAAAAAAGATAGAAAATGCCTCCATTCCTCTATAATATCAGTATGCGCAAGACCCTCGTGTTAAGGAAAAACTTCAAGATTTACCGATCTGTGATAACACCGATCGCAAGATCGCATATCGCAGAAATGAACTGGCAAGATTTGGCAAACATCAAACTTCTGCGACCTGCGATGTTGCGATCGCTGCGATGGTGCAATCTGTGATCTTGCGATTTGCGATGGCGTGATTTGCAATGGCGCGATCTGCGATGTTATGTAAGCAAATCATAAATCACTTGATCACGAATCCTTCGGACACGCCATTCAAAGGAAAGCCACTTACCATAATCTGACTCAAGATCATGCACTTTTAATGATAGTAAATGAATTAGTTGTCAGTTATTAAATGAAATGAAGACGCATGCTTTTGTCAAGAATTACTTCACGTAAAGTGGCATATTTGATATATCTGTTGCATTTAAAACTCTCCCATCACCTTTCTTAATCAGACATTTCCACTTCACTCGTAATCTACAGGAATGAAGAGTTAAGACGATTCAAAGCCAAACGAAGGAGAAAATGGGAAAAAAAAAAACTCAAGGCTCTAAGGCGAAGGAAAAGACGAAAGAGATGGCACCTTTGTATACATACACTACCTGCAAAAGATACGCAGGGATTTCGACATGGGAAAGCATGTACAGGATACTGTAGGAAGAAAATCCTAGAGTAATGAAGGTTGATATTGTGGCGGGCTCACAACGCTCTTACGAGGCATCCTTAGAGGAGTTAGCATGTTCATTTCTTCACCGGATAGCAGCAAGGCCCAAAATTTTACCATATACAGATATGATCAAGTAGATACTTGACAATGCAGAGTTGAATAGCAGACAATTCAAGGATCAAGGACATGGGCTCATAGGATCATTCGCCGCGCAAGCTTTAAAGCTTATGTATCATCTTCCTAAACCGCAAACAAGTTACAATGCACAATTTGTCAAGAAATTTGTAGCAGAGAACCAAAACCTAGCATAAACCACTAAAGATTGGTCCAGAAAAGAGGAGCCGCTCAAAAAGGACAAAAATGGTATGTACAGCACTGGTTCTCTCACCTCTCTGTATTGTTTTGCTGTGGCCATGCTTTGCAGATTATTTGGGCTGCCGGATATCAATAAATTTTCGTCTGAATGGATACCACTAATAGACGCTGCCACAAACGCCAATATTATGGATTGGGCCAAGATATTTTCTGATAATCTATACACGGCTGTTATGAATTACCGGTCTAAAAGATCCTTGTCTCAAAGGGTCTATCCTCCTTTTTATCTGTTTGCGTATATTATGGATTCTATTTGTTGTGTCTAAATTCCCCACTATGGGTTGGAAATGGACTACCCAGGACCCATTACCTTTTCATGTTTATCATAAAATGTTATGGGATTCCCAGCTCGTCCCACACTTCTATCAGATTTGTCACGTACTTATCTTACCCGTATATAGAATGATGTATGATGAAGAACCCCCGAGGTGCTCACCCGAGGCGCAGATAGACATCATCCCCCTCGCAAGATGGTTCGGGCAAGAATGGTTCACCTATATTAGAGTGTTTGGAAGCACTGTACCTCCACATGTCCTACCTCTATATATCCCTGATAAACTTTTGGCTTGGGAAATCGCCTATCAAACCTGCTCAGAAGGCAGCCTGACCAAAGACCTAAAAGATAAGAAGAAGGCCATATGGCCTCAATTTCCTGTAGCTTGTGGGGCCTTCTGATTATTCGATGTAGGACACGCTTTCACCGAACTGGAGAATGTGACGTGTCTACAATTATTTAAATTTCCAGCAAGGCCATTTGACCCAAATAATGTTGCCCAAGATTTCACAACGAACGTCAAAATAAAAGTATTCGTCGGGAAGAAAGATTTATTTGATGATTTGTTTCAGAGTAGAAGCTCACTCCAGGAAATTTTGTGGGAAGCTCAGTCGAGGTTGTCTCCAGATGACCTCCAACGATTCATGTTATACAGGGAAAGAAGGCTGGCCAATGTTCCTCTAGAGAAGCTGCGACTACCTGCCAGAGAACCAACTCCAAGCGTTAGTCTCAGCGGAAACTCTAGCACTTCCAAATCTAAATCTAACACTGCGCAAGGAGTGCCTGAAAATTCAAAAGGGTCTGAAAGCGACCAAGAAAAGAGCCAAGAAACATCAGAAGATACAGCTCAGTCAAGTGCAATGTCGCAACAACAATTTATCGCCTCACTGCCAAGAGACGTCCCCCCTCCCGTCATTAAAGTGCCACTCGTCATGACAGAACTGGACAAAGAATGGGAAAACTTCAACGAGAGATAGGAGCCACATAGGCAAACATTCTTATCGACTGTGTAAATGAGAATTTACACAAGGCCAACTTAATCGAAGAGACCACACTTGGGTACCTACCGAATAAACTATGACTGGAAGCAGAATGGAAGTAGAAGGCACAAGAAAAGGGAAAAGTGATCCAAGTATTGAACAGATTAAATTGGGAGTGTTACTGGGCATACTTGGTCAAGCCACATAGTCAATGGATGACTGTGAAATCCATCATAAACGTAGCCGAAAAAGTAGTGCCAACTCTCATAGATTCTGTTTTCGCAGCCCAGCTCAGCGCAGAAGTTAGCCAGCCAACTCTTCTCAAGCCCATGATGAACACTTGCAGCTTTAAAGACCAAGTTCAGAAGTAGCCTTATTTTAGAAATTTGTTTTTTCTTTTTATTAGATTAGAAAAAGGACGGTCATTTGAAAACCGCATCCTAAATTTTGTAAAGACACTATTATTAGAATTAGGAAGTAGTAATTTAACCCTTCTCATGCATTTAGAGAAGGGTCCAGAAATTTGTCAAGAACTTGTCCTCGGAACATGCACTTCTGCACCCTCAGAGGAGGTTTTGATGAATGGATGGATCGAGATTTATTTTTACTTGCATTTTGATATCTGCTACTCATGTTGCACTTTTGTACTCTTGGTAGATTTTAGAACAAGTAGAGATAGATCGTTTTTGCTTGAAGCTTATGGGTA
>APFE030866747.1:135119-225219 GCA_000404065.3 Pinus taeda
GCATTGCCGTCCTCTTAAAAGACTCTTCATCACTGTATAGATGCTATTGACCGAAACAAGTTTAAAGCCTAAACATCTCTCTGAATAGACCACTTAACGCATTCAGATCATATGACCTTTTCTTTGAATCGTATTTTCTTTTCTCGTTGATAATGGATACACGCAAACTACTCAATAGAAAGAGAGACATTACGAACGCCCATGTGTATAAAAACCTTGAGCAAAATATTATTAGTTGGATTTAACCAATTACAAAATTAAAAAAGTTAATAAATAGTAAATACTATTTCAGTGCATTGTCCACATGGGGTAGCTCAAGTGGTAGTGGCCGTGGAAATGAAGTCTCACCGAACCGGAAGTCTTGGGTTCAAATCTTGGGCTACCCTTCCGCCGTATTGGGGTATGTAATGGACATGAAAATCGGAGAGTCCTACCAAAGCTTACAAAAAAAAAAATACTATTTCAGTGCATTAATAATAGATAATGGATACAGGCAAAAGATATTATGACTAAATGAATATATATCTATCAATATATATATATATATATATATATAATATATATATAATATATATATATAAATATATTATATATATATATATAATGAGAATATACAAATATTTGTGAAAATATATATGTTATTAGTTAGATTTAATTTCAAAAGCTAATAAATAATATATGTTGACCCAAACTACAACTCCATAAATATTAATTACATAATATCAAAAACAAATCATAACTAAATGAAAAACCATCTAAATTATATTCCATTCCAAATTAAACAGAGAGCATTTTCACAATATTAAGAAATTCTTATTACAACAATCTAATAATCTTAATCAAACACTTTGAATTTCGCCCTCGTCTTATTGATGTGAAGAGGCGTCGATTCCGGGAATCGACAGACTTCTCCTGGCCAAGAAAGTGAACTCATAGATGAAGAATCTTCAGATTATACTGAGCATTCCCTGCCTCCTATGTCTGATCCAGCAGAAATTAGTTCAAGTTCTGTCTCATTTTCTTCTAATATGAACGAGAATTCCAATTTGGATATACAAATCGGCCATATTGAAGAAAGTCACCAAAGCCTAGGAGTCATGCATGCTCTAATGCAAGAAGACAAAAGCGAGAATGCTGGAGAAAATCCTGCCTTGGAACTAGGAGATGACTTTGATACAAGGTCAAATAATATTGTTACAAGTCAGCAAATGCAGATGCCAAGGTAAGAACAACAAACTATTTCTCTTTCAAAAAATATCAGTACACAAAGGTATGATCTAAAGCCCGATGTCTATAATGAATTTGATGAACAAAGATTTTCCCATGATGATATTCTCAAATGCATTGTTTCAGAATCACATTTTTCTCTTTATCCTAATGTTTTTAGTGATGATAACGTTTCCCCTCTCAATATTAAAGATATCTCAAAAAGCACAGAGGATTATTCAAATGAGACATCATTAGGTTTTCAAGATAAAAAGACAGCTATAGAACATCCTTTGATTATTTTCAAAAAAGAACCACTTGACCTTCCTTGTCTGAAAATATATGACGAAAAATAGAAATATAGGGAAACCTGTAAAATCGTTTATGGTGGTTACTTTGACAACGATGATGTTATTGATTTATCTCAAATAACCCATCAAAACTCAGATAATGAGAGGTATTCTAATTCGGAAATCATATCATTCAATCCTCATTTCAAAACAAAATATCATTTGCCTGATTTTACTATCCAAGACAATACCCCGATCTATGATTCATATCCTGAAGAAACCCCCATGCTTGTTCACAATCATAACTTGTCTTTTGATTCACAAGACAGAATTCGAAATTGTTCGGATCCCATAATTCTGGCCAGTTCTTTTGAAAAACAAGATATTCCAAGCCAACCCCAGTTGTGCTGTAACATTATTTGTACAGATAATCATTTCTTTCTTTCTCACTTGCACTCATTTTGTACGAAGTCGGATTGTGTTTTAAATTTTCAGACTTTTGATAGATTACTATGGTATGTTGAGCACCTTATCAAAGAACATTCGAAAGAAGTGCTACCATTTTGGAAAGCTAAACTGTGTCAAGGAAGTACATAACTTCCTCTATTACAAGATCATCAATCCATAACAGAAATTCATCCTCATTTTTATGATCCAATAGGTATCCAGTTGGAAAGGAATTTTCATGATAAAGAAATTTCGGACAGAATTCCAACTGAAGTTACACATTCTTATTCCACATCCAACATTAACAGTCCAACAAAAGTTTTGTTCTTAACAGTGATGTTGGAAAGTTACATACGTGTAGGAATAAAAATGAAAAGATGGCTCCACTGGAAATATCATTTCACCTAGTTAAATTTTTGTATATAGTTAGAGTAGGAGTAGGAGTAATTTAACTAGGTTATTAGGTTTACTTTTAATAATTGGTAGGCAAAATAAGAGAAGAGATTATCCCTATTTTGTACATAACCCTAGGGAATGTCTACCTCTCATTTTGTTAAATATTTTTCTCCATAATAAAATTTTCTATGGTTAACAACATTTGACATTTACTAAAGACACATTTTCTCTATCAAGATTTTGAACTTCTGCTTCTATAAATAGCAAATCTTTTGGAAAGTTGATCTTTATTATCAATAGAACTTTAACCCAGATATGATACTAGTTTCAACTCCAAGAAATTTGAAGAAAGCAATCTTAGTGAAGGAATTTCTTTACGTCGGTACAATGAAAGGCGTCAATAAAAAAATAAGGATTACCTGTAGAAACAAAGATTTCCTAAGAAGCTCTATTATTGTCATCCAGAACTTTCTTAAGGAAAGAATTGGCTTCCTCCCTGCTAAAGGAAATCGCAGCATTCAGAGAAACAATCCGAGAAAACACTATATCTCAAAGAATAAGAGGTCTCATCACGAGCCGGCTTATCATGATCACAGATATTATAACTTTGTTGACTTTGCCAATACTGTACACCAAAAATAGGGCAACAACTCAAGATTGTTGCAATCAAAAGACAAGGGGTCTCATCACGAGCTAGCTTGTTCAGCAAAAGTGTAAATCAAGTGAATGACTGTGTCATAATTTGGCCACCAAACCAAGACATTGTTCTTTAGAGAATAAAAAATGAAAAAGTGTCAAAATGGGTTTTTCTCTGAAAAGTTGTAAATAACCTTAAGCAGTATAAAGGATCATTACTGGTTAATAGGTAACCATGTCAAGGCTATGGATGCTTGCTGGCAGCAGAGGCTCTACCTGCGACAAAGGAGCATATCTAAAAAGACTGCTATACAGGGAAGACTTTATTTTAATTTTTATTTCAAGACCAAGCAATGGCTGATGTAAATGCAAGGACAAGCTAAGGATACAAGTAATTAAAATAGAAATGGGTTGAAACAAAATATCCTTGACAGTTTGAAGTATAATATGTTTTATCTTTCTATAATAAAGTTTAATTTTTCTGACAAAATTTTTTGTTTTTTGAAGCTTGAAAAACGTCAATAGAAGATCAGAGATAACTGGTTCTCCCAAGTGAATCGCCAATTGTTGTGGCCAGCAACACCCCCCCTTGTTCATTTAAGTGTTTTCCAAAATACTAAATGAATGGGGACCCTTCAGTTAAACTTTTAAGAAAAAAAGCAAGTTTTTCCTTTCTTCAAAATAAGGTTACCATCGTAAGCTTAGAAAGGTCTTTTGAATATTTTTAACCTAAGTCTACGATAAGGGAAATATATTTAAAACTGCGTTGCAAAAAAGATAGGAAATGCCTCCATTCCTCTATAATATTAGTATGCGCAAGACCCTCGTGTTAAGCATAACATCGCATCGCAATGAAGTAATACTCATAAGGAAAAAGTTCAAGATTTACCGATCTGCGATAACATCGATCGCAAGATCGCATATCGCATAAATGAACTGGAAAGATTTGGAAAACATCAAACTTCTACGACCTGCAATGTTGTGATCGTTGCGATGGTGCAATCTGCGATCTTGTGATTTGCAATGGCGCGATTTGCGATGGCGAGATCTGCGATGTTATGTAAGCAAATCATAAATCACTTAATCACGAATCCTTCGGGCACGCCATTCAAAGAAAAACCACTTACCATAATCTGACTCAAGATCATGCGCTTTTAATGATAGTAATGAATTAGTTGTCAGTTATTAAATGAAATGAAGATGTGTGCTTTTGTAAAGAATTACTTCACGTAAAGTGGCATATTTGATATATCTGTTGCATTTAAAACTCTCCCATCACCTTTCTTAATCAGTCATTTCCACTTCACTCGTAATCTGTAGGAAGGAAGAGCTAAGATGATTCAAAGCCAAACGAAGGAGAAAATTGGAAAGAAAAATAAAGCTCAAGGCTCTGAGGTGAAGGAAAAGACGAAAGAGATGGCGCCTTTATATACAGACACTACCTGCAAGAGAGACGCAGGGATTTCGACATGGGAAAGCATGTACAGGCTGCTGGAGGAAGAAAATTCTAGAGTAATGAAGGTTGATACTGTGGCGGGCTCACAACGCTCTTCCGAGGCGTCCTTAGAGGAGCTAGCATGTTCATTTCTTCACCGGATAGCAGCAAGGCCCAAAATTTTACCATATACGGATATGATCAAGTGGATACTTGACAATGCAGAGTTGAACAATAGAAAATTCAAGGTTCAAGGACATGGGCTCATAGGATCATTCGCCACGCAAGATTTAAAGCTTATGTATCATCTTCCTGAACTGCAGACGACTTATAATGCACAATTTGTCAAGAAATTTGCGGCAGAGAACCCAAACCTAGCAGAGACCACTAAAGATTGGTCCAGAAAAGAGGAGCCACTCAAAAAGGACAAAAACAGTATGTACAACACTGGTTCCCTCACCTCTCCGTATTTTTTTTCTGCGGCCATGCTTTACAGATTATTTGGGATGCCAGATATCAATAATTTTTTGTCTGAATGGCTACCAATAATAGACGCTGCCACAAACGCCGATATTATGGATTGGGCCAAGATATTTTCGGATAATCTATACATGGCTATTATGAATGACCGGTCTAAAAGATCCTTGTCTCAAAGGGTCTATCCTCCTTTTTATCTGTCTGTGTATATTATGGATTATATTTGTTATGTGTCTAAATTCCCCACTATGGGTTGGAAATGGACTACTCATGACCCATTAACTATTCAAGTTTATCATAAAATGTTATGGGATTCCCACTTTGTCCCACACTTCTATCAGATTTGTCATGGACTTATCTTACCCCTATATAGAATGATGTATGATGAAGAACCCCCGAGGTGCTCACCCGAGGCGCAGATAGACATCATCCCCATCGTAAGATGGTTCGAGGAAGAATGGTTCACCTATATTAGAGTGTTTGGAAGCACTGTACCTCCACATGTCCTACCTCTATATATCCCCGATAAAATTTCGGCTCGAGAAATTTTCTATCAAACCTGCTCAGAAGGCGGCCTGACCAAAGACCTAAAAGACAAGAAGAAGGCCATATGGCCTCAGTTTCCTATAGCTTGTGGGGCCTTCTCATTGTTTGATGTAGGACATGCTTTCACTAAAGTGGAGAATGTGACGTGTCTACAATTATTTAAGTTTCCAGCAAGGCCATTTGACCGAAATAATGTTGCCCAAGATTTCACAACGAACGTCAAAATAAAAGTATTCGTCGGGAAGAAGATTTCTTTGATGATTTGTTTCAGAGTAGAAGTTCACTCCAGGAAATTTTGCAGGAAGCTTGGTTGAGGTTGTCTCCAGATGACCTCCAAAGATTCATGTTATACAGGGAAAGAAGGTTGGCCAATGTTCCTCTAGAGAAGCTGCGACTGCCTGCCAGCGAACCAACTCCAAGCGTTAGTCTCAGTGGAAACTATAGCACTTCCAAATCTAAATCTAACACTGTGCAAGGAGTGCCTAAACATTCAAAAGGGTCTGGAAGCAACCAAGAAAAAAGCGAAGAAACAGCTAAAGATACAGCTCAGTCAAGTGCAATGTCGCAACAGCAAGTTATCGCCTCACTGCCAAGAGACGTCCCCCCTCCTGTCATTAAAGCGCCACTCGTCACGACAGAACTGGAAAAGGAATGGGAATACTTCAACGAGATGATCAATCTTGAAGAGAAAGCCCCAAGAACACCTGTGACCAATACACAGATAGCGCAAGAAGTGGTTTCGACCATAGTCAGCAGTGTCACAGAAACGGAGCACATTTCTATCGCTCCACCTTCTCAACTTCTACTTAATCTAGAAGAAATTCCCCCACTAGATGTATTCTATAGTCCCCAACATAAATCAGTTGTAAGGAGACAAAGGAAGAAAAGAAAACTATAAAATACACTGTCACAAGATGCTGAACATTTGGACGTCTTATGGAAAGACCCCAACAATAACCCGATAGAAAATCTCACTAATTTGTCTCAGATTGCAGGAGCATATGCTTCTGCGACTATTGACAAGGCATCAGAAGTTCAGCAACTATTGAAAGAACAAGAAAATCAAATAAAGCTACTACAACGACAGTTAAAACAAACCAATGCTAGTATTGAAGCGTCCAAACAGCTCGAGAAGTTACAGGAAGACTTTTAGCAGATGCAGATAAGCTATCAAAGAAGTCTAGATGAGAAAGAAAAGCAGTTGCAAATTTTACAAGAAATGCATAAAGACGAGCATAATCTTGCCGAATTTGTTTCAGAATATATTGACTTAAATGAGCAACTTCTGCAGCAACAGGAAGAGTTGGGACGTAAGATATCACAGTGGAGTCACTATTGCAAACTGAGCGATAAAATCACCAATCAAGTGGCGGACTTGCGAAGTGACTATCATCAGAGTGACAGATGGGTAACGGAATACTTAGCCTAGTAGGATGAAGAGGAAGGGAAAAGAGCAAGTGCACCCAGAATAAACGAGAATCATAAAGAATTGCTCTTTAATAAATGGGACGATCAAATCAGGTAGGCGGAACAAGTAGCGGAGATAGCGACCACGCAGGCAAACATTCTTATCGACTGTGTAAATGAGAATTTACATAGGGCCAACTTAATCGAAGAGACCACACCTGGGTACCTACCAAATAAACTATGACTGGAAGCAGAATGGAAGCAAAAGGCGCAGGAAAAGGGAAAAGCGATCCAGGCATTGAACATATTAAATTGGGAGTGTTACTGGGCATACCTAGTCAAGACACATAGTCAATGAATGACTGTGAAATGCATCATAAATGCAGCCAAAAAAGTAGTGCCAGCCCTCATAGATTCTGTTTTCGCAGCCCAGCTCAGCACAGAAGTCAACCAGCCAACTCTTCTTAAGCCCATGATGAACAGTTGCAGCTTTAAGGACCAAGTTCAGAAGTAGCCTTATTTTAGAATTTTTTTTTTACTTTTTATTAGATTAGAAAAAGGACGGTCATTTGAAAACTGCATCCTAAATTTTGTAAAGACACTATTATTAGAATTAGGAAGTAGTATTTTAACCCTTCTCATGCATTTAGAGAAGGGTCCAGAAATTTGTCAAAAACTTGTCCTCGGAATATGCACTTCTGCACCCTCAGAGGAGGTTTTGATGAATGGTTGGATCGAGATTTATTAATGTTTGCATTTGATGTCTACTACTGATGTTGCACTTTTGTACTCTTAGTAGATGTTAGAACAAGTAGAGATAAATCTTTTTTGCTTGAAGTTTATGAGTAGGATTAGTCATAAATGGTACTTTTATCTCTTGGCCTTTTTTGCTTATATTCTTAAAGTGATTTACAGTTTTCAGTTGTTTATATGTTATTACATAAATGTATGAGTTACCATTTGGCACTTCTATACGGTGGAGTCATTTATTTATGTCTGATATATGAATAACTTATTATGTGATATGTTGTTCACAACTGTTTTGCCTAACTTCTTATGCAAAGTGGTTTATCTTAATTGATTTCTATTCTTATAATAGCTGAATGATATTTATTACCAGTTATTGTTTGAAATCTCTTTACATCACATAATAGAAGAAATACACCCCGGGTTAGGGTAGATTAGATGTGTTGTTTCTCATTAGATTACAATAGCATAGAGATAGTTTAAGAATCTGAATTAAATTAGCTTTAAGTACTCCTAGATCAGCATCATTCAACCCAACAAACACACACACACCCTTAGATTGGGAAACTGGTCCCATTATCCCCAGTCGGACCCACTATACCAAACGGATAAGGAGTTGTCAGCCAAGTTCCGGACTGGGTGGGTATCCCCCTTGTTGTCAACCCGATTTTCGGGGCTTCAACAGGAGGTAGTGAAAAGGTTCTAGGGAAGAGAGAGAGATAGAGAGAGGGGAGAGAGAGATAGTGACATGGTTGGAGGGAAAAGAGAGAGAGATATAGAGAGAGAAGGGGGAGAGAGAAAGTGACAAGGTTGGAGGGAAGAGAGAGAGAGAGATGGGGGAGAGAGAGGGAGGTAGGAGAGAAAGGGAGAGAGGGGAAGGACTGAAGAGAGGACTTGAGAGAGAAGAGGATAGAGGGAGCAATATATAGATGGAGTTGGGGCAGAGAGAGGTAGTGAAGAAGAAATACATAAAGAGAGAAAAGTGGAGAGAGAGAGAGAGGAGATGACAAGGGATAGATGAAGAAAGAGCGTGTATGTTTTTTGGTGATATAAAGAGAAAAGGAAGGAAATATGGAAGGAAAGTGAGAGAGAAAGAGAGAGGAGAGAGGGAGGGAGATAGTGACAAAGTGGGAGGGAGAAGAGAGAGAGGGGGGTAGATAGAGTGATGCAGGAGAGAAAGAGAGAGAGAGAGAGAGAGGGAGTTGGAGGGGAAGAGATGGGTAGGTAAGAATAATGACATTTATATAGAAAGGTTGAGAGAGAGAGAGAGGGAGTGATAAGGCAAAGAGAGAGGCAAAGAGGAGAGCATGAGGGAAGATAAATAGAAGTGGGAGAGAGGGAGAGGGAGATGAATATTGGTGGAGTGATAGATAGACATGGATAAAGAGTGTGTGTGCTTTGACGGTGATATAGAGAGAGAATAAAGAGGAAGGGGGAGATAAATATATATATGGGAGGTGAAGAGAGGGAGGGAGGCAGGGAGAGATAGATATATATGGAGAGAGAGAGTGTTTCTATGTTTGGGGGGGAGGTTATATTGAGATATAAGGAAGAAGAGAGGGAGGGAGATATAGATATAGACGGAGGTGGGAGAGAGGAAAGAATATTCGGTGTTGATTTCCAATTATATTTTATTGTTTGCACTAGATGTACTGAATTCAGTGTAGATGTTTATTTATAATCCTATTTGTTTGCTTCCTCTAGATGTATTGATTTTATTTTATATGATGATTTATAATCCTATTTGAATAAAAAATATTGAAGAAGTTATGCTATTTTTTATAAAGAATGCATGTGAACTTTGGAGTTAGACTATTAATTTATTTGAATTTATTTACATGATTCCACTAGACTCTTAAAGAGGAATATGTGGTTATTTTATTATATTTTCTTGATGAGAAATATGCAAAAAAAAATATTAAGTTTGATATTTCTTGAGAATAAAGTAGTTATTTGTGAGCACAAATGGAACCACTATGATTGATATTTCTTGGAAGGAAATAAGTTATATGCATGCACAATTCAACAATTTGTCATTTCATAATCAGATATATATACGCTACTTTAGTGAATTTAATTGACGTGTGCACACAACAGTTGTTGAGGAAACCAGCCTATATCTAGTGAACATACGATTCAATTAATTCATCACGCATTGATCTTTAATCAGTGCATCGATACTTTATTCAACAATAAATATGTGCAATAATAACAAAAAGATATCATCACACATATGAAACACAAATGACCACCAAGATTTAAGGTGGAAACCCAATGTGGGAGAAAAACCACATGTTGTTGTCGTCTCTATCTTCTCTTAATATAAATAAAATCTATATAGAATATTGTACTGGTGTCGACTCATACTTTTATGTAGGCACCCACCTACAGAAGGCTACATCCTTCTCTCATTCTCTAGCTTCTACTGGAAGGGAGATACTACCCCCTAGCTCTTCTGCTAGCTGATATTTTTATTAGTACATAGGCACTGGACTACAGAAGGCTACAACCTTCTGTATTCCTCTAGGGATGAAATTTCATAAATTTGTAGACTGGATACTCCTAATACGTAAGCTCACAATTAATCACCATTGCAATAAATATATCAACCAACAACCAGTCAACCTGAACAGTTAGATCACTCCCACCAGAACATTGTGGTGAACCTAGAAACCTGCATCATCAACCATAACCAAGTGTAACCTCAAAAATCATATGTCAGAATGTATACCCATCTTTAGTGAAGCCAACCCATGTGTATAAGCTACTTCCTTTAACTAAACCTTCGTATACCTCCAAAATTACTCAATCATAAAAACCTTTGAATTAAAATTGTATCAACCAATCACATTCTAAAGACCTTCTGTCAAATTATAGAGATATAAATAGGAAACAACAAAGATCACCCTTCTCACTTAATCAATCAATCAACCAAAATCAATATCCTTATGCATTTAGTTCTACTTTCAGATCTAAGAAGACATCATTGACAGACAATAGTAAAACAACAACACTGATTAGATAGATCAGTCATTTCTGAACAACAAGATTTTCTTTTGCATACACTATTTGGAAGAGTCGAACTAGCGTGTATACGTGGCTTCACCAAGGCGAACTAGCGTATAAATGTTGTTATCACCTAGATTGAACCTAAGGTCAAAGGAAGGTAATGTCAGGGTAACCACAAACGATTCTTAGCCAAGTAGCTAGCCCTACTACACTAGGGGAGGGCTCTCTAAATAAGGATTAGCCAGGATGAATGGATCAAGAAAATGATATTAGGCTAGGTATAGTAGCACAAGGTTTGATTTGATTTTGAAGGGTTTTACTCGATCGGGAGGATTCAAATAGTTAGGGCAAGGAAATTAAGTCAAAATTGCAGGGTTTTCGATGGAGTAGGGTAGGCACAAGCTCAACACTCTAGGGTTTGATGGGTGAAATGATTCAAATATAGGTGAGGATCTAGAAAAAACATGTAAGCAACATGGATTCTTCCTAAGCTGAAGAAAACATAGACTGTGAATATTTTCCCAAAGCAGAGCATACATATTATGGGTTCTGCCTATCAACTTGAAAACATCCACTTAAAAGAAATAAAATGATTGATGAAGTGAAAAAAAATGATTAACATATGATCACAATAAAGAAAACTGAATTGAACATCATACCACATGGATCCCAAAGAAATAGCTACAACTTTTCATTAATATCCTGCTAAAAATTGATACAAAATGATGTTTACTTAAAGCATAAGCATCCAATTGAGTCTAACCATTTACAATGAGAAAGAATAAAAAAATATAGACATTGATTCAACTTACTTCCATCCTCAGGGGTCGAATTCCTAAGGATGAGGAAATAATCCATCAAAAATTGAACTAGAAATTGGAATCTAGGCAACCTAACAACTTGCCTCTAAAAGTGAGGAAACTAATTCATTTGTCCTCAAGATAACATTTAATTAATAAATCTACCTTCTATCACTTATTATCCATCCTATTTACATGCATAGTGACAATTTACATCATTAAAACACCATCCATGAGAGGAAACCCAAAATTACAGTGAAGGCACAGTGAAGTCGAAACCCAAGACAATTTTCGTCCTATGTGCAATGCCCAAGCTCTATGTGCAACGCTTTGTGCTTGGCCATTTTGGAGGCCTTCCCAGTGTACAAATTGAGCTCAAGATATCTCATTGGAGATATATTCAAGAATTCTTTCCAGAACATCTTTAGTTTTTTCATTTGAAGTTCATTTGTCCCCTCAAAAATTGAATCTCCCAAGACTGCTTTTGTGTGTCCAAAAGAGGGCAGAAAAGTCATTTTTGGGTGTTTTTTGACCTTTTTTTTGACCATTTATTCTCTAAAAGCTTAGAAAATCCATATAGTGCATCCACTTATCATTCTGAATCCAAAAATACTAACCATTTCCTCATTGAATTCCCCTAGTAAAAGTGTGCACTAGTGGCGCTGTGTATAGAGCTAAAAATTTTGTGTTAAAAATTTCCAAATTCTTCAAAAGGAAAAATTCTTCAAAAATTGCTCAAAATTGTGGAAAAAACCACCATAAAGTATCTTTTTTAGCTAAGGAATATTTTTCAAGCAAAATAAGCCTATCATTGTCCTTCTTTCCTTTGAGTGCTCGTTTTAGCCTTATTTTCATTTCCTTGACCCTTATGTTGTAAATATTGTTCCGGGTCATGTAATGGCAAACCATGTGCATGATGATTTGATTGTCCCTGTTGGCCTTTTGCAATAGCTTCCCCAAATTAAAATTTTCCCTATCAAGCCAACTTTCTCTGTCCTCCTCAATCTCCTTCTCAAGTCTTTGTTTTGTAGTCAAGGTGGCTGGAGTTTCTTCTTCTTGCATTACTGACTTACCTCTGTCACCTCACCTATTTGCTTTGAGAATTTCCAGCTCCATGAGGACTTATTTTTCAATTATATGCTTGTTCTCTTGGTCAAGGTACGAAATGACATACTTATCTCTCGCCAAGTTGTCCATTATTGCTTGGATCTGTGCATCTTTTTGCCTTATGGTTATATTTTCATTCGTTGCCTCATCTTGAGCCTCCAAGTCAACTATGCCAATACCATGATGGATGTGTGGTTTTTCTAGTTCATCATCTTCCATCAAATCAAATTCCCTTTCCTCCTCATCGTCAAGGCTTTCCTCCAGCATCTTTTTCTACACTTTATGCAGCTGTTGCGCCTATTGTGTCGAAGAAGAAGGAAAAGCCCCTTCCACATTTTGTGGAGCAAGCATTTCCCTATGAGATGATTAAGAATGAAAGCCCCCTTCCACATCAAGTGGAGCAAACACTTGCCTATCTGCTGCAAACAACTTTCTAGCCCCTATTTGATATGCCTTGTAGGCTTTTGTCTCCTCAATAGCTTTATTCTCTTTAACCTTGTCATTTCTCTTTACTTTGGCACTGTTGGAAGGACTTTTCTACTTCTTGAGCCACAGTTGGAGGAATTTGAGGACCATTGAAGATGTCATTGGAAATAAATGTATCTCAGGAGATTTTGAGAAGGTTGAGATGATGTAGTACAATAATCTTAATTAGGGAAGAGTTATCTACACACTACTCATCTATTGGGGGTAAGGCTTTTTTTTGTACAATGTAGACCATCTTCTCAATGTTCCTGAGTAAGAAATATGAGATTTTCAACATTTTCACTCTTGTGAAATGCATAAGAATCCTAATGTGAGAGGTGTACAATCTAGAAAATATTCCCTCACATGTAAAATACTTCATAATGATCCTCATCATAGGGGAAAACTTGTCTTCAAGGAACCTAGAAGGAAAGGTCCTCTTCTTTTCATTTATGTACCTCGATTTGATGTATGGCTCATAGTAGTGCTCATCCAAATCTTGTTCCTTATACTGTATTTCCCCCACATTTGGAATCCTTGTGGCATCAGAAATGATGGAGGATGAAACTATAAATGTCAACCCAACAAGAGTTACCTTGTTATCATTGAGATTGGAAACAAAAAGCATGGTCAGCTCAGGATGATGTTGAACTCTTTCCACCTACTCACAAAACTCATAACACCCTAGATGCCTGAAACAAGAGGCAGTAATATGAGAAGCTTTTACCTCTATAATGTTTGATGGTTCCTCTGTAATGATTATGCCTCCCTTATGTGGTTTCCTCTGATGTTGAGGTCCATATCCCATGCTTTCACTACAATTGTTTTCCTCTTCCTCATAATCTCTATCCTCTTTGTCCATGTTTGTTGCATTTTGAAGCTTTGTAACCCTAGAGAAGGTAATCATGGAGTGAGTTATGGTGAAAAGGGATAGGGGGAGGGGAGATGAGCTTATGCAGTGTAGGATGGAATATATATGATATGAGAGTGAGAAGGAGGGTATGTTTTCTTTGGTATGGACTATTTAGTAAATAGGGTTTTAGGATTTTGTTTTTGGGATTAGGGTATAAGGGATAAGTGGAGGGATTTGTATGAGGGAATTAGGATAGGTGGAGGGATTTGTATGAGGGAATTAGGGTATAGGGATAGGTGGAGGGCTTTATAGGCAATATAGGGTTTGAAATTTAAAATAGAAAATTAACCTCAAAATGATGAAATTAATTTCAAGAGGATAGCTCAAGGATTGAACTTACTTTTTTAGAAGTCCTAAATGGAAAATAACACAATTTGGGTGGTTGAAATGATGTTTTGGCACATGTTGGTCCTATGCACAACACCCTCTACAAGTGCGCAATGCTATAGCTCTATGCGCGACACCATCCAAAATTGCACTAGCAAAAATGCCCTATGTGCAGCTCTCCATCCCTATGTGTAGGGCTCCAGCCTCTATGTACAACACTTCATCTCCAATGCATGGCACCTCGTTTTTTTCTTAGCCACCAATTGGCCTGAATTCCTCTCTCTCCTTCAATGCTCTTCTTTCTCTTTGTCAAATTAAAGTGATGAATTGGAAATGGAATTTGTCATCTTATATAGAGGTTGATTTTGATTGTTCTTTAGAAAAACCCACTTTCTAATGTTTTGGAACTTTTTCTTTGTCTTCAAATCTCTGTTAAATGCTTTTCCTTCTTTGTCTCTTTTCAGGTGGATGGATGCTCTGATTGACTTGATTTCTTCAATGGTTTCATTTTCTTGCAGCAAGGAGAAATGCTTGAGGCAATTGGGAACACTTATTACATGAAATGACTTAACTTACATCAAGAAATATAATCAACTAAAATACTTTGTTTTCATCTCAAAAACATGGTTTTTGAGATGAAAATTACATTAATGAAATAAGATCTTTGTACAATAATCATGACTTATTAGCAATCAATCTTTCTTTATTAGTCATCCTTATACCTTTGCTTCCCTTTATTTAAACTTGAAATCATTCTTTTGTCCTTGGAAATGAACCCTAAGACCTAATGGAAAGACAATTGCCTTGACACTAAAAATGACATATTCAATACCACAATTGAATACAATATGGAGATGGGTCAGCAAATATACCTTATGAGGGAAATTTTGATTCTTTGAGAAGGAGATAACCATTAGAGGATCATTTTGACATGACCTAATGGAATGATCCAAAAATTCAGTATGAGACATCTAAAATGAAAATACAAATAACATATTTGATCCCTGATGGAAGTATGCATATACTAACACTAGCATTGGCCTTATTGGGGATGGAAGCTTCTTGGAGGTGTCAAGAACATTGTAGACCAAGTGCCTAGTCTATTGGGCCAATACGGTCAAACAAATGAAAGATTGAAAACTTTTTCGAAATTTTTGAAAAATGACATGATACAAACTGAAAACAGACTCACATATGACTCTATACTGACTGAAAAATGAACTAAACATTGCACAAAGCATTTAATTTTTATAGCCTTTACTTCAGGCTCCAAGTTCAAATGACATTGTACTTCAAAACTTGCAAGGAAAGAAAACTGGTATATACAATGACAATGAAACAACTTCAGCAAGTTGTATCATAAATAGTAGTGTTTCAACAGCCTACCATTCACTGGCCCTCCAGAGTATTCTTGACCATTCATTTCCTTTAATAAAAATACATTCTGTCCTCGATAGGCTAAGATTTTATAAGGTCCTTTCCATAGATTGTCAAACTTATCATGCTTTCCTTTTTCTTCATTTCGTGCATCCCATCATAGCACTACATCTTCTAATTGAAACTTTTTTGCCTTGTTTTCTCGGTCATAAATCTTCTTTATCTTCTCTTGCAGTCAGAAAGTGTTTTGAGAAACCTCTTCTCTTGTTTGTTGAAGGTGAATCATTTGATTGATCCAGCACTGAATGTCATCCTCTTCACTACCATCTTCTTGCAATAATCTCATGACTGGGGATCCAAGGGATGTGGGAAATACTGTATATGTACCATAAACCAATTCAAAAGGTGACGTACCTATCTATTTCTTGTTTCTCACTCTGTCAGCCCGAAAAGAATTGACAATCTTTCAATGCCAATTCTTTTTGTTTTCCTCCAACATCCTCTTAATAATGTTTACCAAATATTTATTTGAAGACTCAGCGAGTCCATCACCCTGCAGGTAGTATGTCATGGAATGACCCAATGTGATTTTGTATTTGTTGCAAAACTCAACCATTCTCTTCGACTTAAATGCTGCTACATTATTTGTAATAATATTGTGAGGGAAACCAAAATGAGACAAGATATTGGACTCTAAAAATTGAATGATTATCGTGTATGTAGCACGCCTTGTTGGAATGGCTTTGATCCATTTGGCGAAGTAATCGGTAGCTGTCAAAATCCATGTGTTGTTTTGATGATGTAGGATGAATTTTTCCTATGAGGTCAAGCCCCCGCTACTAGAAAAGTGCATTAACCACAACTGGTTTCAAAGGAAGAAGAAGCAACTTCCTTTTCCCTGAAAAGCTTGACATTCGTGGCAACTCATGATTGTCTTATATAAATCCAAAAACAAATATTGCCAATAATATCTTGCTCTCATGATTTTATTAGCTGTTGTTTTCCAAAACAAGTGACCCCATAATCTCCTCTATGAAAATAATTCATTACTTGTTGAGCTTCATTTTCAACCAAACAATTAAGGAGAACCCCTCCCAGATCTTTCCAATGGAGAGCACTATCTAAAATGTAGAATTCGGCAGATTTTAGTTTTAGTTATCTACTTTGACTTCTCGACATTCCAGGAGGAGGAGAAAGATGTTGAAGAACATATACGATATCGAAATACTAAGGTGAGTTGATAAACATCTATGATACCTGAATGAGGGTACCACCATCTTCATCATCCGATATTGTTGCAATTAGATTTATGTCTAGAGCATGAAGATTCGACTCAGCCATGCGTTTCTCCAAGCCTTGACCTTTGATTAGTTTTATGGGTTTAATCTCAAAATCATGCTGTAACATTACTACTATCCACTTACCTCTTCTTCCTTCCCGATCAATTTGCATGATACATCTTTGAAATCCATGTTAGGAACATATGCTATGGTATGTGAATGCATAATGTAAACTCAGAAATCCTTCAATGCCTTTATAAGAGCCAAAGATTTTTTCTCAATGATATTGTAGCGCAGAGCAGCATCTCTAATAGTCCAACTGAAAAATGCAAAGGGTTGTTCCACCTGATCCTTCTTTTGCATCAACACCAAAACCAAAGTGTGCTCAAGTGCAAATTAAAGTATAATAAAATCATGAGTATTATTAGGATTGATCAAAACTAAGGCTATGGTCAAAGAAAGCTTTACCAAGTTGAATTATTTCATGGCATCCTCGGTCCATTTCACAGTGTTGTCCTTCTTCAACATATTAGTTAGCTCACACAAATGCTCTACCAAATTTGGTATAAATATCTGTAATAAGTTAATCTTACCATCAAAAACTTGAATCTCCTTTTTGTTGCGCATAAATTCTATTTGTTGTATTGCCTCCAACCTAGAGGGATCAATGTGAATACCACCTTTAGAAATTATATGACTGAGGAGTTTACCTTCCTCCATGGAAAAAAGACTCTTCTTTGGATTTAAAGAAATATTGAACTCGCTACATTTCTAAAAACCAATCCTCAGGTGGTGTAAATGCTCATCATCAGAACCAAAAAATATTGTCAAGTCATATAAATGAACCACCAAGAAAACATCCTTCTCATTAATGAAATATATATCCATGGCACGCTGAAATGTAGCCTCAACATTCTTCTGCCCAAATGGCATCTTGGCATACTGAAAAGTTCCCCATGGTGTTGTGAAGGCAGTTTTGTCTTGGTCATTTTCGTGCACCAAGATCTGATTGTAACCTGAGTAGCCATCTAGTAGTGACATCCATGATGCTCCAACTACTCTTTACAGAATATGATCCATCTTAGGAAGAGGATAATTATCTTTCAAGGATAATTTATTTAGGTTCTGGAAATAAATGCACAACCTTATCTCTCAGGCCTTTTTTCGTACTAGGACGAAATTTGAAACCCAATCAAAGAATGTAATTGGAACAATGATACTATATTTAAACAATCTATTTACATCCTTCTCCTTGGATGGTAGCAACTTTGGATTGATCCTCCTCAACTTTTGTCTAAAGGTTTTTTGATTCGTCTTGATAGGAATGGTGTGCTAAATGATGTTTCTGTCATATACTTCCAAATCTGAGTAATCCATGCAAAAACATCAGAAAAATTAGAAATCAATTTAACAAACTTAGCTTTTGACTCAGGAGAATGTTTTTGATAACTCAACAAGCTTGAGTTGTTCCGCTATCATAATGTTTACATCTTCAACTCCTTTGTGAGTAAGAACCAAGGTTGGTTTTCTCGCCACATCATCTTGATAAAAAACTCCTCTAAAGGTATAAGACCTCTAGGAATAACATTATCCTTCAGCTTTAAAACATCCATATAATTTACCTCAATGTCTTATTCATCGAAATCACAAACATCATCAATGAAAGCATTCTTAAACATCCCTTCATTCTACAAAAAGGAACTAATTTCATTGTCATCCCAAAAAACTTGCCAATATCTCAGATTTTCAGGAATAGTAGGCCTATGTTTGACATGAATTTCAAATTTATTTCTACATTTGATTGGAATTTTCAGATTTCTCGCTATTGTGGCAAGTGAATTAGCAATATTGTTTTGACTTCTATGCACCCCTGTCAATGTGCATTTTGGAAACATTTTCAAGATATCAAGGAATGCATTACTATAAGCTCTCATCCACAGAAGCTTCACTTGATATTCTCCTTTGACGTGTTTAATCACTAGCTTTGCATCACCATAAACAGAAACCCTTTTCACATCCAGCTTCTTTAAAAACTTTAGACCTGTAATCAATGCCTTGTACTCCACTTCATTATTAGAGCAATCAAAAGCTAATTTATAGGAACACACTCTAACATTACTTGGGACTTTTCCTGGCTAAAAAAAAAGACTTCGAATCCAAATTCCAATACATGCGCCATCTCTACCCAAAGCACCATCAAAGTCCATGCTCCAAAGGCTGTCTTCATCTTATAGATGTTGGAATTCTGCTTTAGTTTCGATATTACCTTTGTTGTTTGCTTCATTTTTCTACTCTTCACTGACTTTCTACTTGTGTGGAGGCTACTCAAAAGGAATTGCCATTTTTTCCTTTTCTTGATTAAGAATTGCTCTAAAACTCTCGGAAATGTTTGGTACATCATCTACTTCTACAAGCTGAATATATACATCATTCAATCCACTATCAGTGTATAAAACAAAAGACTCTAAGTTTGTATGTACAACATTTATCGGATGATTTATGGGCTTCTCTTTACTAGTGATCATATACTTCATCTTCTTTTCCGGGTACAGTTTCCTCAATTGATCGGAAACAAGGATAGGCATAGTAGAAGTTAGGTTGTAAAGTTCCCTTGAGTTTGGCTCCCCACGATCTAGATAACAACATACCAAATCAAGGTGGTATATCAGCTATTACCACATCCATCAAGACATTCTTGGCTGGGATTTGATCTAAGGAAACCACCAAATCTTTGATGAGATCAATGCAATGAACTCTACCAGAATCAAATGAATACAAATCATGATATTTTCAAGTGATATCGGGGCCCAAATTTTCCATGACGGCCTTGGGAATCAAATGGTGAGAAGCTCCAAAATCAAACATAACATTATGAAGAATATATTCATGCAGTCCAAGACTCAAATAAAAGGGTGGGACTTCGCTATGT
The DNA here is from genome assembly GCA_000404065.3 of Pinus taeda. Classification (NCBI taxonomy): domain Eukaryota; kingdom Viridiplantae; phylum Streptophyta; class Pinopsida; order Pinales; family Pinaceae; genus Pinus; species Pinus taeda. Next base: position 154,914 of record APFE030866747.1, read on the forward strand.
TCTAGCTGACCTTGTATAGTTGGACCAAAAATAAGTTTAGGATGATCATCCTCAACCTTCATCGTGTTAGAAAAAGGATCAATTTGAATTATTCTAGACACATGGTGTTTGTAATGGCTATTCTTAACAAGCTTAGTAAAAGGAATGGGCATTTTCAATTTAGAAATTTCACTTTCTAAATTAAAAGATGTGACTTTTTCTACCTCTTTGACACCAATGTCCCTCTTATCTGTTGGCTCCTTCGTTGCACTATCCTTTTGCTGATTGTCTTTGTCTTCTGTAGTTGTACTTGTTGATGGTTGATTTACCGTGATGTAATTCTGATTTGCAAGCTCGTTTCCCTTTTTCTGATTGTTTGAAGGATCATTCTTCGATTAGACACCCTTCCTCTTCTGAATAGGGTTGATTGGTACATCTCTACTCCTAAAAGGATATTGTCTCTTTTGTGCACTCAAAGCATTCATGTAATCATGCTAATAATCATCAGATTCAGCCTCCAAAACAACATCATTTGCTAAGATGTAGTCCTCATCCTTTAGAATGTCAGAACTTTCTGCATTCTCCTCATCTTCAATCAGAAATATAGGCATACCATCAGCAATGAAGAAGTGATTCGTTTCAATTAGTGGATCTGCCTCGTCTTCTTATTCCACTCCTTGAACATAATTTTGCTATAAGGGAGTTCTGATCTGTTGTTGTTGTTGCGCTGGTCGTTCTGGTGGTTTTTGGTCTCTTTGCTTGATTCAAAATTGTGGTTGTTTTTGCCCTGTAAAGTTTGGGTTCCAAATCTATGGTTTAGGTCTGTTTGTGATGGAAAACCGGTCAACCATCCTTTCCATTGTTCAAATCAATATATCCATTTTTACATCTGAAGTAGATACTTCTTCTTTTATGGTCACTCTTTTCTGTGATATCATTCTTGCTCATTTGGCGAGTAAGTTCACTTCTACACTCAGAGCATTATTTTACATGTCTTATAGAGTTGTAGGATCACATTCATGCAACTGATATGCTATATTTCCATCAAATCCATATGGAAACTTAAGCAACACCAATCCATCTGGTGATTTGATATTTGCAGGGATAGCATTGTACACTGCTTTAAATCTCACACAATAGTCTTGCACACTCTCACCAACATTTCTTTTGATGTTATCATATTTGGAAAAAATCTGAAGGGGATTCTTATTCACCTCCACTAATCTAGGAACTACCTCTAGAAGATGGGTAGGGTAGTGATAGAAGCTATTGGTAGGGCTCTGAACCATTTCTAAACTTCTCCTCCAAATCTTTGTACAAATAGCCTCATCATCACATCTTCAATTTCAACTCCATGGAGGTCAAAGAAATCATTCATCTTGTCTATGTTTTGTTGAGCTGTAATGGTTTGGGTGCCATCAAATAAAGGTATTTTGGTTTGATAATCAGGGGGCATGGCACCAGGATTTTGAGGAAAAATAAGGGGTGCATATCAGGGAGTGATAACTGGAGGTGGGGGAGGTGGCGGACTTAAAACAAGGATTGGGATATTCGGTATACTCAAAGGGGGATTAATGATAGCTTGAGTGGTGTGAAAAAATTGTGAAGAAGAAGGCAGGGGGTGAGAGATAGTTTGAGTGGTAGTAGATGCAAAGGAGATATTTCGAAAATAAAAAGATGGCCTATGAGTCTTATTTTTTACCCAAGTGTTTAAGCTTGAAGAGAGGTTTTCCAAATGATCAACAATATGAATAAGTTGTGACTCTAATTTATTGTGGGAAAAAAAGTCTTCAATGGGGTTATAAAGAGGTATAGAGGAATCAACAACTGGTTGATCAGTCTGACTTAAAGATTTACTGTGAAATTAACTCTGCTAAAAATTAATATCAAACTCAATGTCTTGCAAAGTGTCTAACCTTACTGGGAGTTAATTAACTCGAGGAATGAAATCCTCACTTGATCATTCTCTAGCTAAACTAGATTTGTGTACAACTTTCTTAGATTTTGACCTGATTTTATGAGAATCACTGACAATGGTTGGAGGATTTGGATCTAGTTTGGATTTAGTGCACTTTTGAGAAGCCAATATGTCCAATTTCGAAATTTTATATATTTCTTTACAACTTTCCAATTCAGGCTATTAAATTCTAAAAATCATCATCAACAAGCTTAAGAATTCAAATGAAACATGCTACTGGGGTGATTTAACTTATGATCTTTCAATATCCCAGTATGGTCAGCACTATGTTATCACCTGGATTGAACCTCAGGTTGAATGAAGGCAATGCCAAGGTAACCACAAACCATGCTTAGCCAAGTAGCTAGACCTACTAGGCTAGGAGAGGGCTCTCTCCGCAGCTATCTCAGCCAAGATGATTTGATCAAGAAAACAGTATTAGGCTAGGTATAGTAGCACAAGGTTTGATTTCGTTTTGAAGGGTTTTGCTGGATCAGGAGGAGCCAAATAGTTAGGGAAAGGAAATTAGGTCAAAATTGTAGGGTTTTCGATGGGGCAAGGTAGGCACAAGTCTTAGCACTCTAGGGTTTTATAGGTGAAGTGATTCCAAGATAGGTGGGGAGGTAGAAAGAGCATGTGAGAAACATGGATTCTTCCTGAACTAAAGAAAACATAGACTGTGAAGATTTTCCCAAAACAGAGCATAAATATTATGGGTTTCACTTATCAACTTGAAAACATCCACTTAAAAGAAATGAAATGATTGATGAAGTACAAAAAACATTTTAACATATGATCACAATAGAGAAAAATAAACTAAATTTCATACCACATGGATCCCAAAGAAATAGCTACAACTTTTCATTAATCTCTTGCTGAAAACTAATACAAAATGATGTTTACTCAAAGCATAAGAATCCAACTGAGTCCAACCCTTTACAATGAGAAAGAAGAATAATATAGAGACATTGATTCAACCTCCTCCCATCCTTAGGGGTTGAATTCCTAAGGATGAGGAACTAATCCATCAAAATTTGAACAAGAAACTGGAATCTAGGCAACCTAACAACTTGCCTCTAAAAGTGAGGAAACTGATTCATTTGTCCTCAAGATAAATTTTAATCTAATGAATCTACCTTCTAGCACTTATTATCCTTCCTATTTACATGCCTAGTCACCATTTACATCAGTAAAACACCATCCATGATAGGAAACCCAAAATTACAGTCAAGGCATCGTGAAGTGGAAACCCAACACATATTTTGTTTTATGCATAGTGCCCAAGCTCTATGAGAAATGGTTTTTGTAGGGCCATTTTGGAAGCCTTCCCGGTGTCCAAATAGCTCAATATAGCTCATTGGAATGCTCTTCAAGTATTATTTCCATAAAATATTGAACGTTTTCATTTCAAGTTCATTTGTCCCCTCAAAAACGGATTCTCCCAAGACTGCTTCTGTGTGTCCAAAAGAGGGCAGAAAGGTCATTTTTTGGGTGTTGTTTGACCTTTTGGTTGACCATATCTACTCTAAAATCTTAGAAAATGCACAGGGTGCATGAACTCATCATTTTGAATCCAAAAATGCTGGCCATTTCCTCATTGGATGCCCCTCGGAAAAGTGCAGTGCCAGTAACGTTGCGCATAGAGCAAAAATTGTTTTGTTAAAAATTGCCAAATTCTTCAAAAGGAAAAAATTCTTCAAAACTTGCTCAAAATTTGTGGAAGTCACCATCATCAAGTATCTTGGTTAGCCAAGGGAGCTTCAGAAAGAAACCTAATCCTATCACCCTCCTTTTTGCGTTTGGGTGCTTGCTTTAGCCTTATTTCCATTTTCTTGACCCTTATGTTGAAAATCTTGTTCTAGGTCCTGTAATGGCGAGCCATGTGCCTAATGATTTGATTTTCCCTACTGCCCTTTTGTAGCAGCTTCTCCAAATAAAAATTGAGCCTGTCAAGACAAGTTTCTCTATCCTCCTCAATCTTCTTCTCAAGTCTTTTTTTTTGTAGTCAAGGTGGCTGGGGTTTCTTCTTCTTGCATTACTGACTTGCCTTTGTCACCTTGCCTCTTTGCTTTGAGAGGTTCCAACTCCATGAGGACTTGTTTTTCAGTTAGCTACTTGTTCTCTTTCTCAATGTATGAAATGACATACTTAGCTCTCGCCAAGTTGTCCGTTAGTGCTTGGATCTGTGCATCTTTTTCCCTTATGGTTATATTTTCGTTTGCTGCCTCATCTTGACCCTCCAAGTCAACTATTTCAATACCATGATAGATGTGTGGTTGTTCTGGTTCATCATCTTCCATCAAATCACATTCCCTTTCCTCCTCATCATCAAGGCTTTCCTCCAGCATCTTCTCCTTCCCTTTATGCAGATGTTGCACCTGTTGTACTTGTTGTGTCGATGAAGAAGGCAAAGCCCCTTCCACATTTTGTGGAGCAAGAATTTGCCTATGAGCTTATGAATAAGGCAAGGCCCCTTCCACATCAAGTGGAGTAAACACTTGCCTATCTGCTGCAAACAACTTTCTAGCCCCTCTCTGATATGTCTTGTAGGCTTCTGGATCCTTAACAGCTTTAGACTCTTTAACCTTCTCATCTTTCTTTACTTTGGCACTGCTGGAAGGCCTTTATTCTTCTTGAGGAACTGATGGAGGAATCTGAGGACCTATGAAGATGTCATTGGAAATAAATTTATCCCTAGAGATGTTGAGGAGGTTGAGGTGATGTAGTACAATCATCTTAATCAGGGAATAGTGATAAATACTACTCATCTGCTGGGGGTAAGGCTTTTTCTATACAATGTAGGCCATCTTCTCAATGTTACTGAATAATAAATATAGGATGTTCAACATTTTCACTCTTGTGAAATGCATAAGAAGCCTAATGTAATAGGTGTACAATCTAGAAACTCTTCCCTCACATGTAAAATACTTCATAATCATCCTCATCATAGGAGAAAACTTGTCTTCAAAGAACCTAAAAGGAAAGGTCCTCTTCTTTTCATTTCTGTACCTCGATTTGATGTATGGCTCATAGTAGTGCTCATCCAAATCTTGTGCCTTATACCATTTTTCCCCCACATTTGGAATCCTTATGGCATCAACAATGATGGAGGATGAAACTGTAAATGTCACCCCGGAAAGGGTTACCTTGTTATCACAGAGATTAGCTACAAAAAACCTGGTCAACTTAGGATGATGTTGAACTCTTTCCACCCGCTCACAAAACTCATAACAACCTAGATTCCTAAAACAAGAGGTAGTCATATGAGAAGCCTATAACTCTCTGATGATTGATGATTCCTCTTTGATGATTCTTCCTCCCTTATGTGGTTTTCTCTGATGCTTAGGTTCATGTCCCATGCTTTCACTACCACTACTTTCCTCCTCATAATCTCTATCCTCTTTCTCCATGTTTGTTGAATTTTGAAGCTTTGTAACCCTACATATGGTAATTAAGGAGTGAGTTATGGTGAATAGGGATAGGGGGAGGGGAGATGAGCTTATGCAGTGTAGGATGGAATATACATGATATGAGAGTGAGAAGACGGTATTTTTTCTTTTCTAGGGATTGTTTAGTAAATAGGGTTTTAGGATTTGTTTTGGGGATTAGGGTATAAGGGATAAGTGGACAAATTTGTGTGAGGGAATTAGGATAGGTGGAGGGACTTATAAGCAATCTAAGGTTTGAAATTTGAAATAGAAAACTAACTTTAAAATGATGAACTTAATAACGAGAGGATAGCTCAAGGATTGAACCTACTTGTTTAGAAGTCCTAGATGGAAAAAAACACGATTTGGATGGTTGAAATGATGTTTTTGTGCTTGTTGGTCCTATGCACAGTGCCCTCTACGTGTGCACAGTGCCATGCAAAATAACACTGGAAAAACTGCCCTATATGCAGTGCTCCATCACTATGCACAATGCTCCACCTCTATGCATAACGCTCCAGCCTCTATGCGCAACGCTCTATCTCCTATGCACAATGCCTCCTTCTCTATGCATGGCACCTCCTTTTTTGCTTAGCCATGAATTGGCCTCAATTCCCCTCTCTCCTTCAATGCTCTTCTTTCTCTTTGTCAAATGAAAGTTATGAATTTTGAAAAGGAGTTTGATATCTTATATAGAGGTTGATTTTGATTTTTCTTTAGAGAAACCCACTTTTTAATGTTTTGGAACTTTTTCTTTGTCTTCAAATCTCTATTTAATGCTTTTCCTTCTTTGTCTCTTTTCAAGTGGATGGATGCTCTGATTGACTTGATTTCTTCAATGGTATCATTTTCTTGCAGCAAGGAGAAATGCTTGAGGTAGCTGGGAACACTTATTACATGAAATGACTAAACTTACATCAAGAAATATAAATCAACTAAAATACTCTGTTTTCATCTCAAAAACATGTTTTTTGAGATGAAAATTACATTAGTGAAATAAGATATTTGTACAATAATCATGACATATTAACAATCACTCGTTATTTATTGGTCATCCTTATACCTTTTCTACCCTATATTTACACTTGAAACCATGCTTTTTACATTGTATATGACCCTAAGACCTAGTGGAAAGACAATTGCCTTGACACTAAAAATGACATATTTGAAACCACAACTTAATGCAACATGGAGATGGGTCAACGATTATAACTTATGAGGGAAAATTTGATTTTTTGAGAAGGAGACAACCATCAGAGGATCATTTTGACATGACCTAATGGAATGATCCAAAAATTTAGTATGAGAGATCTAAAATGAAAATGCAAAGAGAATATTTCATCCCTGATGGAAGTATGCAGATACTGAGACTAACATATGTTATGAAACCAATTCACAAAAAGATTGAAAAGATAGATCAACACCTAAGAATTCAGCCTATTTGAGGGGGAAACCTCCTTTACATTACATAAATGAACAATTCTTGGATGATTCAAATGACAAAACCTCCTTTCTATATATAGGAGTCTAAGGGGTCACAATATAACCAACCTGACCTAACAATAATAATATAAAGGCATAAAAATAACAATAGAGGGATTTTATGGGGCAGAATAATAACAATATGGGGACAATAGGGGCACAACAATAACAATCAGGGATACAACAACAATAGTAATGGGGGAATCACTAGTATTATAGGGACCTAACATGCCCCTCTCCTTAAAAAAAGTGTTGTCCTCAATGCTTGAGTAGTTATGGATGCTTCTGTATAAAATTATCATCCTCCCATGTGGAATCTTCAACTGGTAAGTTCTTCCACTTGATGAGATACTCTAAAAATGATCGATTTCGTAGTTTTTGAGTTCTTACTTCTTTTACTGCTGTAGGTTCAAATATTATTTTTCCTTCCTCATCAACTTCTAGCAATATTGTTTGAACTGGAAGCTTGTCACCTATAACATTCTTTAAGCATGAAACATGGAAAACGGGGTGCACTCGAGAAGCTGCAGAAAGCTCCGATTTGTATGCCATAGTACCTATCTTTTGCAACACCTTGTACGGACTATAATACTTTGGTGATAATTTATTATCCTTCTTAGCTTGCTGGAGGGGCATTTGTTTATATGGTTGAAGCCGTAGGAATACTCAATCACCTACATGAAAACTTCTTTCGCTACAATGTTGATCTTCCTATTGTTTCATTCTATTCTATGTCAAGGTGAGGTTATCCTTTAAGAGTTGGAGAACTTGTTGTTGATGCTCGATGTGATCTTCCACTGCTTGAACCTTAGAATTTTCTCTTAAATATGATGTGATGGATGGTGGATGATATCCATAAAGTGCCAAAAATGGGGTCATTTTTGTTGCAGTATGGAACGTAGTGTTATACCACCATTCAGCCAAAGGCAGCCATTTGACCCATTATGTCTGTTTATCAGATACAAAGCAATGAAGCTATCCTTCCAAACATTTGTTTACTATCTCGATTTTCCCATCAGATTGAGGATGATAAGATGAGCTATGAGCTAACTAGGTACCAAGACAAAAAAATAATTTTGTCCACAAATTTCCAGTGAAAATGGGATCTCTGTCACTTACAATAATCTTTGGGTTTCCATGTAGCTTTTGAATTGTTTTCATAAATGCAGTAGAAACTGTACTCACTTTAAATGGATGAGATAATGCAAAAAAGTGTGCATACTTGTTAAGTCTGTCAACTACCACCACGATAACACTTTTTCCTTCAGACTTGGGTAAACTTGTCATAAAATCCATTGAAACCTCCTCCCAACATTGTCTTGGAATGGATAAAGGTTGTAATAATCCCGGGGTCTTAATTGTTTCAACTTTATTTTGTTGGCAAACCAAAAATTTTGCCACAAACTTTTGAATATCCGATTTATGTCCATCCCAAGATAATCCTTCTTAACCATGTTGTAGGTTTTGAGAAATACTTAGATGCCTCCTAATGGATAGGTTTATAATTCCCTAAGAATGTTTTTTTTGAGTTGGGAATTCTTACATAGGGACAACTAATCGTTGCACCATCACGTATAATTTTTCCAGCTAAATTTATCAGATGTATTGGGATCTTGTTATATCTTTTGAATGAGTGCCCGCACTTCCTCATCATTCTTCCATTCATCCATTGGTTCATTTATCCAATCCGGTTGGATAATAGAAATGGCACAAAGAAATGCTTCCACATCCTCATCCTTTCTTGAGAGTGCATCTACCACAACATTTTGCTTCCCCTTTTTGTAGATGATTTGAAAGTCATAACCCAACATCTTTGTGACCCATTTTTACTTCTCTTCTGAAGATAATCTTTGTTATAAAAATTATTTAAGACTATCATGATCTATTTTTACCTTGAATTCTATTCCCATTAGCTAGGGTCACCATTTCTTAAGTGCATGTAGTATTGCCAAAATTTCCTTCTCATAAATAGCTTTGTGTAAATACTTTCCTTTTATTGGTTGACTTTCGAAAGAAATGGGTCTTTTCTCTTGCATTAAATAAAACAACACCACTTCCATTTCTTGAGGCATCACATTCCAAAATAAAGGTTTTTGTGAAGTTTGGTGTAGCTAAGACTGGTGCTTGGCACATTTCCTCTTTAAGATGTTCAAAGGCCTTCGTTGCTTTTGGAGTCGATGAAAATGCATCCTTCTTCAATAATGTTGCTAGAGGTGCTGCTATTCTCCCTTAATTCTTAACAAATATGTGATAATACACTGTCATCCTAAGAAATCCTTGTAGATGCTTTCTAGATGTGGGGATTTTCCATTCCTTAATGGTTTTAATTTTTCTAGGGTCTACCTTAACACCTTCATGAGATACAATATAACCTAGATATTCCACCTCTTCTACTCCAAAGAAGAATTTGGAGATTTTTGCATATAATTGTTTCTCCTCCAATAGTTTGAGCACCATGTCAACATATTGCACATGATCCTTCCAAGACATGTTGTAGATTAGTATACCATCAAAATATACTAACACAAATTTTCTAAGGAAAGGTTTAAAAATGGAATTCATCAAACTTTGAAATGTAGAAGGTGCATTAGTAAGGCCAAAAGGCGTGACCAAAAATTCATAATGACCCTCATGAGTTCTAAATTTTTTTTTTGGAATGTCTTTAGTCTTCATTCTAATTTGATGATATCCTGAATGAAGATCCAAATTAGTGAAGTAAATTGGTCAATGCAATTCGTCCAATAATTCATCAGTGATCGGAATGGGAAATTTATATTTAATAGTGAGCTTGTTGAGTTCCCTATAATTTGGACACATGCACCATGATCCATCCTTCTTGTGAACCAATACTACTGCAACAAAGAAAGAACTTTGACTAGGTTGAATTATACCAACCTCTAGCATTTCTGCAATCATACGTTGAATTTCACTCTTTTGGACATAGGGATATCTGTAAGGTCTTATGTTTGGAGGAACACTTCTTGGAATTGAATTAATATCATGATCATGACCACGAATAGATGGGAGGCCTTTGGGAGTTTGAAATACCTTAGAGTGATTGTCCAAGACTTTTTGGAGATCTGGAGAAATGGATTATTTTGATGTGGGAGCCTCTAGTGAACATAATTATGAAATTATTCCTCGTTTTTCTTTCTTTAGAATTTTTTTCATTCCCTTAGAGCCAATTATCTTTCTCTATTTCTATACAATACCCCTTAATTCAACTTCCTTTCCTTCTAAAGAGAATTTCATGAAAATTTCTTGAAAATTAAAAGCTATTATACCCAAGGATTGTAGCCATTGGACTCCTAGTACAACATCATCACCAACCATTGGATTGGAAAGAATTGGGCCATTCAATACATATTATCCCATGGATAGCTTGATATTATGGCATTTTCCTAATCAATTTATGTTACTCAACTTGCAACCATCACTTGACACTCTGGTGCTAGATATAGGAAGCAAGTCAATTCCTTGGCTATCAATAAAATTATGGGTACTTCCTGAATCAATCAACACTATTACCTTTTTCTTCCTGGCATGCCCTTCTACCTTGATAGTTTGAGGAGTGGTAATTCTAGCCAATGCATTGCAAGATATGGTCAGATTCATTTCCTCTTTTTCTAGGGTTTTTTCCTGGTGGATATCGTCTTCTTTTGACATTTCTTGTTCCTTTTCTTCCTCCTCTTCACATTCTATGTAAAATAATTTCTTCTCAGCACACTTATGACCTTTAGTGTATTTTCTATCACAACCCTAACATAGCCCTTTTGCTCCTTTTTCTTCCAATTGTTGTGGTGTCAACCTTTTAGGTTGTGGATGGTTAGGGGTAGCAACACCTCCATCTTTATGCTTGTGAGCGATAGGCTTCCTTGTTGTCATAATTTTTCTTTCCATTTTTCTTGCGGACCTGAATGCATTCTGCAATGAATCTGATTCCCAAATTTGAACCTCATGTTGGATTTTATCTTTTAAAGTCCCTATGAACACATCCATCCTATGCTTCTCTGGAATATCTTTTACCCTTATATTAAATTTTTGGAAGTCCTCAGTGTGCTCCATCATTGAACCCTTTTGTTTTCATTTTATCAATTGGCTAAAAAAAGTGTTGCTTTTTGTATCCTCATAATGTGCTATCATTTCATCCATAAAAATAGCCCAAGTGACAGTTTTTTTATGAGATCAAAGCCATTAATACCATACAAACTAATTTGGTTCCAAATATAAAGTTGCAATGTGTACCTTTTATGTGTTTTGCACATCATGGAGATCGGAAAATTGCTCCATCTATAGTATCCATGTTGCAAGATCCTTGCCATCAAACTTCCTCATATCGATCTTTGCAAGATGGTGGTTCTTAGATCCAACGTTAGAGTTTATGAAATCATGATTAACATTTATTGTTTTCTCATCATGAGTTTCCTTTACTACCCTTTCACCATTAGTAAGAATTTATTGTAGAAACTTTGTCAAATTTGTCTTCAAATCTTCCATGCCTTTCTTTAAATCATCCATCTTAGCTTCCATGCCATCCATCTTAGCTTATGTATCATTCATCTTAGATTGTATGCCTTTCTTTAAACAATCCATATTAGCTTCCATGACTTTATTCAAACCATCCATTTAGCTTAGACATCTTTCTTTAAACCATTCATCTTATTTTCTATTACTTTTTGTGTGAGTGAAATTTGTTGCACTTGGTCTTGTAATTTTGATATATCATGTTGCATTTCTTCCTCTTATTCATGAGTCATGATAGAGCTTTCAAGTTTCTTACTAGGTGTTTCCATTTTCTTTCTTCGAGGCATCAATTACCGATAGTAATGCTTCACTATTCCCTTTGAATTCCTTCAAAATTGTTTTTCAAGCCAAGATTATGCAAAAATTATAAAAAACTACACACATTTTTTCACTTTGTAGGAGCTTGATATTGAATCTGATGTATCTTTGTAATTTTTCATTTCCCAGGTCTGAAATTTATTCTTGCGCTAACCCTCTGAGTAATCTTTCTAACCCCATAAGTTTGATCAAGATTCGATTATCCAGTGAAGAGTTATTCCAAATAACCCATGATGACCTGAGTATATACTAGTTCCATAAAGCGAACTTGTATGATGTGCCATCGGTAACTATTTCAACCATAAGTTCTGAAAATGATACCCAAAAAAGCTACAGTCCGTCCTCTTTCTGTAACTTCTTATGAAAGTTCAATATCATGCTCAGAGCGAAATCTATGATGATTTTTCCAAGGTGGCCTATTTTGAATGTAATTCGGGGGTCTGCAAAAACCCTAACTTCCTCAAATTATATCGACAAAAAATAGCGAGTCGAGAATTGAAATTTGGAGCCAGGGTCCAAACTGATTTTTTATCTAATGGGTTTTTTTTTAGCATTTGAAAATTTTTAGTGAAAGAGTTATAATGAAAATTCCACGATGACCTATTTGGAATAGCGAAACCCTAGAATCCAAAGCTCTAATACCAAATGTTATGAAACCAACTCACAAAAAGATAGAAAAGATAGATCAACACCTTATAATTCAGCCTCTTCGAGGGGGAAACCTCCCTTCAAATAACTAGTAATGAACAAATCATATCAGTAGATTATAACCATTAGACTGAACATCCATGTTAGAAACAAATTTTGAGTCTGACCCACTATTTTTCTATCCAAAACAAATATACGCTCCTACAGCCACAACAACTCACTTATATACGTGATTCTTCTTCATGAGACCTGTGTATAGGAATCATTACTCTGAAAACTGGATTTAATAGCAGGATGATGTAAAAACTACTCCCAACTTTTGTCTAAGATATTCAAATGTTTCTCTAGGAAGTGGTTTGGTAAATATGTTAGCAACCTATTCTTTGGAGGGAACATACTTCAAATTAACCTTTTGTTCAAGCACTTGTTCTCATAGAAAATGGTACTTAATGGATATGTGCTTAGTCTTGGAGTGCATGACTAGATTTTTTAAAATACTAATGGCACTTCTATTATCACATAGAATGGAGATTGGTGGAGAACATGTGATTTCAATATATTGCAATGTTTGCATGACCCAAAGTAGTTGGGTGCAACAAGATGCAGCAGCCACACATTTTTCTTCAGTTGTAGATAGGGCAATTGAACTTAGCTTCTTTCTGAACAAAGAGACTAACCGTGATCACATATATAATTCACCTCCACTAGTGCTTTTTTGATCATCAACATTTCCTACCCAATCCGCATCCATATATGCATGAAGAATTATTTATCTATCTTTAGGATACCATAGACCAAAGTATTGAGTTCCTTGGAGATATTTGAATATTTGTTTTATAGCTTGAAGATGTGATTCCTTTCGATTTGCTTGGAACCTTCCAACAATTCCTACTACATGTATGATATCAGGTTTGGTACCTGTTAGATAAAGTATACTTCTAATCATAGATCATTATACTGGTTAATTTACTGTAGGTGATTCATTATTAGAACTGAGATGGCATCGTATTACCATTGGACTACATACTAGTTTAGAATCTTCCATTTCGTGTTTCTTCAAAATATTTTTGAGATATTTAGTTTGTGAAAGAAAAATACCATCTTTTGTTTGATATATTTGTATACCAAGAGAATAAGTTAATTCACCAAGTAAGGACATTTTAAATTCTTGTTGCATAACTGAAGAAAATTTTTGACTCATATATTATTCATTGCTACCATGGATGATATCATCAACATAAACAACAATAATTAGTAGTTTATCATTCTCAATCTTTTTTTATAAGTTGTTGTCTACAAATCCTTTTGTGAAACCTTGTTGTTGTATATATTTGTCAAGGAAATAATACCAATCCCTTGGAGCATGTTTCAGTCCATATAGAGCCTTTTGGAGCTTGCATATAATTTTTGAATCATTTCCTAGAATGAATCCTTCTCTTTGTTCAATATATTAAACTTCTTCTTCTAAATCGCCATTAGGAAATTCAGATTTTATATCCATTTGATACACTTTGAATTTTCAAAAACTTGAAAGAGCAAGAAAAATTCTTATGGCTTCAAGTCTAGCAACAGGTGAAAAAGTTTCTTCAAAGTCTTGACCTTCTTATTGAGTAGAACCTTTAAAAACCAGTCTTTCTTTGTTTCTAATAACCTCTCCATTTTCATTCAACTTATTCTTGAATATCCATTATGTTCCTATAACATTTTTATCATGCATTCTAGGAACTAATTCCCAAGTATCATTATTTTGAATTTGGTCAAGTTCTTCATCCATGGCCTTAATCCAACATTCATATTTGCTAGCTCCAATAACATTCAGTTGTTCGATGGAGGATACTAATGCTAGATAACTGGAAGTTCCAGCAAGAGTTATTATATGCCTCAGACCCTTATTCTCCTAGAATTTGAGATTCTGGATGACTGTTTTGAACATACCTAGAAGGAGCCTTTTCCCTATCAGTTGTATCTTCATCTGATGCTTCATTGGTTTCTTCATCTATATCATTTTGATTTGATATGGGAAAGAATTTGCAATCTTCCTCATTGTTATCATCATTTGTTGATTTCATTTGTTCTAAATTTATGCATGCTTCATCAATTACTACGTCAATGCATTCAACAATTTTTCAAAGTCTCTTATTATAACATTTTTATCCTTTACTTCTAGATTAAAAACCAAGAGGAATTCTTTCATCTACTCTGGGTTCAAACTCACCAAGTTTTCCATTAATCTTTTTGATGAAACATTTTCTTGCAGAAACTTTGAAGTGTTTTACAATAGGAGGCTTACCATACGAAAGTTCATATGGATTTTGATCACTATTCACCTGTACATTAGCTTTGTTGAAAATATTCATGTATATGCAGCTTCACCCGAGAAGGTGGAAGGAGTTTTAGATTCATCAAGCATAGCTCGAGCCATTTATTGAACTGTTATGTTTATTCTTTCCACCACACCATTTTCTTGAGGAGTTCTAGAGAAAAAGAACTATCTTTTTATTCCATGTCGTTTAGAAAATTCAAAAAACTCATTTGATATGAATTCTCCTCCTCGATTAGATATTAGAAATTTGTTTCTTTGACCTAATTCATTTTCTACTAAAGCATTGAATTCTTTATAATTTTCAAAGCTTCATCTTTATGCTTTAGTAAACCAATCCAATACGTTCTAGAAAAATCATCAATGAATAAAATGAAGAATTATTCTCCATGAGGTGACATTTTCATTGTTGGCCCACAAAGATCTGTATGAATGAGTTCAAGAGGCTTAATTGTTGATCCTTCTTTCTCGTTGAAATGAACTCTAGTTTACTTACTAAATTGACATGGTTTGCATATGGTATTTTTTGGGATGTTGATATCTGGACGATCATGAGCTGCCTTGAGTCTACATGCTTTTCTTGTTTGAGCAAATCTTAGATGCCTCAATATTTTGTGCCATAACCATTTCTCTTATATTTTTCTTAGATAACATTGGTATTGACCTCCTTTTAATAAATATAGATTTCTTGGAGTTCTTATACCTTTGATTATTGTCTTCCCTGTATCAAGCTCATGAACCACACATTCGTTTGATTGAAACACAACATTTCCTTGATGACACATTTGACTTCACTACACAAGTTATGATTTAAACCATCAACATACATAACATTTCTAGCTTTAACCTTTTTTTTCAAATAAACAAAACCTTTACCCTTAATGACAGCTAGTGTGTCCTTTCCAAGAGAGACATTATTTTCCTTTTCTAGAGCATTATATGAAAGGAGTTTATTTTTATCACCTGTCATCTATTTAGAGCATCTGTTATCAATGTACCACAAATTTTCTTGTCCTTCTACAAATGAATTTATGCCACATCTATCTGATTGAAATTCCCTCTTTCTCCATACCTTGGAATTTGATGATGTTTTCTCCTTTGAATTGTTGGCCGAAATTTTCTCCTACATTCAGATTCTTCATGCCTAAATTTATTGAAAAATGAACATTCAATTTCATCTTCAAGAGGAGAAAAGTTATTATAAGATTTTTTTTTTATTCCTATCACCCTCCTTTGTTTTCATTATTCTCTAATCATGATAGTTTTGTTAGCAACACATTGAGTTGCCTTATGACCAAAGTTATGGGATGGAAAATATTGTCCATTAAAGAAGTTTCTATGATCATAAGATATTTTGGTATTGTTTACTTTTGGTTGATGCTTCTATTGATTTTCACCCTTAGAGTAGAATGAGCATGATTTACCTAAGGAATACTTTTTGGGTTTTTCTGAAGATTAACGCATTTTTCACTGGTCTTTGTTGCATCAAGATAGCTTCTGGTGATGGCTGACGACATTTGTGATTCAGATATTTCTCCAATATATCCAAGACCAGTGTTTATAAGTGGAAAACACTGAACCTTGATGATTTCATCTAAATTTTCTGATCCTTTAGCAAATCTAAGATTAAGGTACTTTATCTTCTCAAGTTCTTTTCTTAGATCCATTACTACATTCTAATATTTAAGTGTGATTTACTCTTTCAGTGAGTTGATGTGTAAAAGTGTCTATGACTATATTCTTTTCTTCCAAACAAATTTTAAGTTGAGTGATTTCTTCAATAATTTCTTCCTCTTCTAAAAATCCATAAAATCATCATTTTCATAAGCGATAAGTAGTTTAAAATTTTGTTCAGATTCATCTTCATCACTATTAGACGGGCTATCACTATCTTCATGAGTACAATAACTTTTTCTATTGACAAATGGTTTTCTATTGCCCTTTGTAGACTCATTTCCCTTTTCATGAGTATCTTTATGAGGACATTTAACAGCATAATGGCCAACTCTACCATAAGAAAAAGATTTCAATGGTATCTTACATTTGAATGTTCCAAAACACCGTTGAAGCTTATTTACAAATTTTACCACATCTTCTTCTGAAATATATCCTAATTCCTTGAGATCTTCTTTTATTTTCCCTTTTCTGAAGCTTTGAAAGCGACTTCTCTATTATTTGATGGACCTTGTTTCCTCATTTAAAAGGAAGTTAGAATTCCATGAAGTTGACCAACAATAATAGATTGAATATCTTGATTTTCTTCTATGGAAGATACTTTTGACTTAGATTTAGAAGACAAAGATCTCAAAATTTTCTCTACTAAAGTAGCCTCCTTTATTTCATCACCCAGATTCTTTGTACAATTAACAATCTCATCTACATGTAAAAAGAAACACGTAAAAAGTAACTAGAAATACTTTCATTACTATGCACCTTGAGAGTTTCATATTGAATTCTTAGAGTTTAGAGCTTAGCACATTTCACCCGGGAGTCTCCTTCATAGCTGTAAATGATTTCTCCCATATTTCTTTGGTTGTCTTGAGTTGCATGACTTTGATGAATTTTGATTATGACAGACTTCCTAATAGAATATTGATGATTTTGGCATTGGTTTCGTATAGCTTCTTTCATGTTGTATTTGTGGGTATTTCTATTGTAAATTGGTATCTTCCTTCCACAGTTTCCCAAACATAAACTCCAAGTGACTGAAGATATGTTCTGGTTCTTATCTTCCAAAATACTAATTTGTTTCCATTGAAGATTGGTGGTCTAATAGATCCCATGCCTTCGTGATTGTTTATTATGAAACCAACTCACAAAAAGATAGAAAATATAGTTGAACGGCTTAGAATTCAACCTCTTCAAGGGGGCAACCTCCTTTACATTACACAAATGAACAATTCTTCGATGATACAAATGAAAAGACCTCCTTTCTATATATAGGAGTCTAAGGGGTCATAATATAATCAGAGTCGACATAACAATAATAATGTAAGGACACAATAATAACAATAGCGGGCTTCTATGGGCACAATAGTAACAATATGGGGACTACATGGGTACAATAATATAATAAGGGGGTTGTACTAATAACAATAACGGGTTACATTAGTAGTATAGGGGCCTAACATGCCCCTCTCCTTCAAAAAGTGTTGTCCTCAATGCTTGAGTAGCTCTTGATGCTTCTGTATAAAATTCTCGTCCTCCGATGTTGAATCTTCAGCGAGTAAGTTCTTCCATTGGATGAGATACTCTGAAATTGATTGATTTCATATCTATCAAGTTCTTGTTTCTGTGACTGCTCCAAGTTCCAATATGGTTTTTCCTTCCTCTTCGAGTTCTAGCAATATTGTTTGAATTGGGATCTTCTGTAACTTTTGATTGAGTGGCCATACTTCTTTGTCCTTCTTCCATTCATCCCTTGCTTCGTTTATCCAATCTAGTTTGATACTAGAAATAGTACAAAACAATGCTTCCACATCCTCATCCTTTCTTGAGAGTGCATCTGCAACAAAATTTTTCTTCCCTTTTCTATAGATGATGTCAAAGTCATAACACAACATATTTATGACCCATTTTTTATGTTCTTCCAAAGATAATAGTTGTTCTAGAAATTATTTAACACTATCATGATCCATTTTTACCTTGAAGTGTCTTCCCATTTCTTAAGTGCATGTAGTATTTCCATTGCCAACATGACCTTCTCATAAATAGCTTTCTTGAGATGTAGCAGTAAAATTACCCAGTGACCTACATCAAAACTTTTTTCATTATGATGTTGATCTACTTGTTGTTTCATTCGATTTTGCACCAAAGTGGCATTATCCTTTAAAAGTTGGAGAACTTGCTGTTGATGCTCGATGTGATCTTTCACTGCTTGAACCTTTTTCTTCTTGGTATGTCCTTCTATCTTGAGATTTTGAGGGGTGGTAATTTCTTCCAATGCTTTACAAGATATGGACGGATTCATTTCTTGCTGCTCAATGTGATCTTTCACTTCTTGAACATTTTTTTTCTTGATATGTCCTTCTATATGGATAGTTTGAGGAGTGGTAATTCTAGTCAATGCATTACAAGATATGGTTGGATTCATTTCTTCTTTCTTGATGTGATATTTCACTTCTTCAACCTTTTTCTTCTTGATATGTCCTTCTATCTTGAGAGTTTGAGGAGTGGTAATTCTTGCCAATGCTTTACAAGATAAGGTCAGATTCATTTCTTCTTTCTTTGGGGTTGTGTCCTAGAGTATATCCTCTTCTTTTGATGTTTCTAAATCATTTTCTTCCTCCTCTTCATATTCTATGTAAAATAATTTCTTCTCAACACACTTATGACCTTTAGTGCATTTTCTTTCACAATTGTAACAAAGCCCTTTTTCTCATTTTTCTTCCAATTGTTGTGGTGTAACCCTTGTAGGTTATGGAAGGCTAGGAGAAACAACACTTCCATCTTTATACTTGTGAGGGGTAGAATTCCTTGTTGCCATAATTTTGCTTTCCACTTTGTAACAAAGCCATTTTTCTCTTTTTTCTTCCAATTGTTGTGTTTTTGCTCTAAAGAAGGTGTTGCTATTTGTATTCTCGTAATTTTCTATAATTTCCTCTGTGAAAATTGACCACGTAAAAAGTTGTTTATGAGAAAAAAGCCCTTTATACCATAAAAATTTATCTTGTTCTAAATATGAAGATGCAATACATACCTTTTCTAATAGTGGTACACCATGTAGATCAAAATATTTCTCCATCTGTAGTATCCAATTTACCGGATCCTTGCCATCAAATGTCCTCATCTCACATTTTCTTGATTTTAGGAGTTCGATCTTGAAACGACTGTAACTCTGTACTTTCGGATCTTTAAGTTCTAAAATTGCAACATATAGTAGCCCTCTATGTCCTCTTTCCAAAGCCACAAATCTGATCAAATTTAGATTCTCCAAGAAATAGTTATGCATAATCTCCTAAGATGACTTGATTCTATACCTTTTTAGAAGAGCGAACTTGTATGAAGTGTCGTGTGTCACTATTTTGACCTTAGGATATGAACAATATACATAGGAAACTGCAACCTGTCCTCTTTCTATAACTTCTTATGAAATTTCAATCTTATACTCGAAACAAAAGTTATGAGTATTTCCCCAGGTCACCTGTTTGGAATGTAATTCAGGAGTTTGCAAAAAGGCCAAATTCCTCAGATCATATCTCTGCAAATATAACATGAAAATATCTAAAATTTAGACCTGAGGTTCAAAACGATTTCAATCGAAATGGGTTTTCGTTTTAGCATCTGAAACATCACAAAAAAAACGTTATAGTGAAAATGCCATGATGACCTGTTTGGAGCAGCGAAACCTTAGAATCCAATGCTTTGATACCAAATTTTATGCAACCAGCTCACAAAAAGATAGAAAAGATAGTTGAACACCTTAGAATTCAGCCTCTTTGAGGGGGAAACCTCATTTACATTACAAAAATGAACAATTCTTTGACGATACAAATGAAAATACCTCCTTTCTATATATAGAAGCCTAAGGGGTCAGAATATAATCAGAGATGACATAACAATAATAATGTAAGGGCACAATAATAACAATAGTGGGCTTTTATGGGGCACAATAGTAACAATATGGGGACTACATGGGTACAACAATATAATAAGGGGGTTGTATTAATAACAATAAGGGGTTACACTAGTAGTATAGGGGCCTAACATTGTTCATTTTGATATATCTCCCTTCAAGCAATCAAGCTTCTTATGAAGGACCTTCTCTGATACCAATTGTTGGAAATAATACTAAGAGGGTGGGGGGTGAATAAATATTTACAATTCAATAATTTTTCATTTCATAATCATATTTATATATGCTACTTCAGTGAATTGAACTCGTGTGTGCACACAACTATTGTTAAGGAAACCAACGTATATCCAGTGAACTTACGATTCAGTTAATTCATCATGTGTTGATATTTAATCAGTGCATCAATACTTTATTAAACAGTAATTATGTGCACTAATAGCATAAATAAACCATCACACAGAAGAAACACACATGAAAACCAAGATTTAAGGTGGAAACCAAATGCAGGAGAAAACCCACCTACTACTGTCATCTCTATCTTCTTTTAATATAGAGAAAATATGTTTACAATCTTGTATTGTTGCAAAATCATACTAGTACGCAGGCACCCACCTGTACAAGGCTACAACCTTCTCTCGTTCTTCAACTTCTACTGGAATTCAGCTACAACCCCCTAGCTCTGGTACTATATGATATGTTTACCACTACATAGGCATTGGCCTACAGAAGGCTACAACCTTCTCTCATCCTCCATGGACCACATTTGATAAATTTTTAGACTGGATACTCCTCGTACACAAGCTCAAAATTAATCACCACTAAAATAATCATATCAACCAACATTTAGTTAATATAAACAGACAAATCACTGCCACCAAAACACTATGCTAAACCCAGAAACCTGCATCATCAGCTAGAACCAATTGTGACCTCAAAAATAATATGCTAGAATGTATACGCTACATTAGTGAAGCCAACCTATGTGTATACGCTACATACCTTAACCAAATTCGCGTATACCTCCAAAATTATTGAATCATAAAAACCTTTGAATAAAAAATGTATCAACCAGTAACATTATGAAGATCTACTATCAAGTTACAAAGATCTAAATAGACAGTAGCAAAGATCACCCTTCTCACTTAATTAATCAATCAACGAAACTTAATCTCCTTATGCACTCAGTTCTACTTTCAGATCTAAGAAGGCATGATTGACAGACAATAGTAATATAGTAGTACTGATTAGATAGATAAGTCATTTATCAACAATAGGCTTTTCTTTTGCATACTCTACTTGGAAGAGTTGAACGAGCATGTATACATTCCTTCACCAACGCGAACTACCATATATATATATGCAAATAATAACTTACAACTTTGCTGCCATTCCAAACTTCAGACATACCCAAATCATGACGTAAAAAATAAAGCATGCGTAAGTAATCAGATCTAGGCCAACCAATATCAGATCATAAAATGATAAGTCATTTTAGGTCTCATGATCGCGAGCTAGCATTGTAACCAAAGTGCACAAAATATTTTAGATCATATCATACTCATAGCCCCTGCAACATAAAATATACTTCAGATAGAAGTATTCCTAAGAAACATTTAGAACCTATGGTATTCTTAGACATGATCAAATAATCCTTACTCTACTTAATTGTGTGGGCTAATACCATGGTATTGACCCTTGGTATTCTTTAATCTTAAATTTCCTTGATTTTCCAACCCATACATGCTTTTCCTCTTGTAAAAATGTGTGCATACATATACGCCCTTTTTGTTCTGTGAATCTGCGTGTATATGCTACTTTCACAAGATTAACCTGCGTATACAACGTAACCTAACTTAAGACATTCTTTTTCTTCAACTTCTTGATTCTGATATGTAGTCGTTTGTTCCAACTTCCTAATCTTATGTACCATTTCCCTGTTACCTCTTAATTGACTTGTTACAATGTGAGTTCCCCCCTTTAACAAATTTGAACTGCCGTGTGAGTGAGTTTCCATCATGGGAAACACCTGTATCATAATGCAAATAGAAATATGTTATTTTCTTGAATGAAAAATAGAAATATTGTGTTTGATATCTTGAAAGGAAATATGATATTTTGTTCAATGAAAAGTACATATAAAATGTTCGATTCTTTGAAAAGAAATATCCATAGAAAGAATATAATTATTTTGTTAGACCCTTTCAAGATAAAGAGGAATTTGTGTGTAGGAAAGAATAGTTATTATGTTAGAAATTGGAAAGGAAAACCAGTAGTTGCATGCAATAAATTCATTAGCCTTCCTTTGGAAAAAATACATATATTTGCATGCAAGAAATAATAATTAACACAATAGTTTTCTTTTATAACAAAACATGTATTTGTGTGTACAATATACTTTATAAATAGCTTTGTCTTGGGAAAGATGCTTTTGGAAAAGGGACCTACATTTCCATGCGTGATAGTAGTATCTAAAATGTTAGCTTTCCCTTGGAAGGGGACATGCATTTGCATGAATAATAATAATACTAAGAATATCTATTGTATTAGAAACATTGCTTGGTTACATGCACTAAGGAAAATCTCATGGGCTAACTTTATTTGAATAATTTTTATCTAATTACATGCACATAAACCAAAGTTAAGGTTTTAGTGTCCTTTAAATGAAAATGTATGGCTACAATAGTTTTACTTTGGAAAAGAATGTGCGCTTGTGTGAGAAGGATCATAGTAATGTGGTATTTATTTTGACATGCTTGATAATATTTTTCTTATAATGAACACATGAGAAGTGTTTGTGATATTTTATTTATATTTCACGTATCCACGTGAATAGATGTTGAATAATCCCTATTAAATATTGATTATTAGTTGATTAATACTTTATGTAATCATGATATCAAACTTTGATGATGACAAAAATGCAGGATAGGATGCTAACTCGTGCAAAGTATATATTATGTTTAAAATTATGATAGGTAAATAACTAATGCTCCATGCAGATGAGTGCACTTTATAGGATGGTCCAATGATTGAAAAACTAAGCCACAAAGATATAAAGAGTGAATATTTTTTTGTTAAATGACATCATGATGAATGTAATAGTTCTTAGCTAGATATGTTGTATTTAAATGATATTTCCTTGTAATATTTTATGACAAGGGTTATAAGATAAAATCCCTTATAATCCATTTCGTGAGGGGTTAACACTCTCACAAGCATTTAATAATAAAATTAAATGTTTTTTGGTTTTCACTCTATGGGATTTCTAGGATATATCAGTGTTTAAGGATGTGACTCGTTATTATGTCAGTTTGATGATGATGATTCCTTGCATGATGTGGTGTTTATAATATCAAATATATGATTAAATAATCTAGATATAGGAATCATGGAAATGATGCAATATTATTTCAGAAAGGTTATGTTAGCAAGATAAAACAATGGTTGTTAATGGTTATGTAACTCACTATTCCTTACTAAAGTTACCCTATCTAATGATGAAGATTCTATCTAATTGTTAATGAGGACTATAGAATAGTAATCTGGATAGTTACCCATGGGTAAATTGTGCAAAAGTTTTCTAACTCCGTGCATTTTCATGTGAGGTTACCGGGGGATGTTACAAGTGGTATTAGAGCTAAAGGTTGCAACACTGGTGCCTTTGGGAATTGTTAATAAGAAAATAAATCGAGAGATAATAGTAGTGGGCATCAACTCTAGTATGAGACTAAAAGTCTAGATATTGATATATGATGTAGAACACTGTTGACATGAGATGCATGATCAATATTTATAACCACATCAAAGAATAATAAGTAATAAAGTCTTCTACAAAACTATGTTCATAACATTTGAATGGATATGAGGATAAAATACAATAAACCTTTGTTACACCTATGAATAATCTTGAGAACTAACTAATGAAAGTGAGAATTGACTACCAACCTTTTCATATGTGACAACATTTAGGATAAATTTAATGAACATAACTAAAGTTACCATGCACTACTTATAAAGGATGAATACACATTATAGTGATTCTGTGTGAAACAAATGCATGTGTAAAAGGTGGGAGAGGTTGTTCTTGAAGAGGACAATAGGATGTTTTAAAATATATTGGAATAAAGCCTTTAGATGTAAAAAATGAATAATGAGTTGAGTAATGAGACTTGACTGTAATAGCTTGTTGTTGATTGTGTCTTGTCATGGTTAAATTAAGATTGTTGGTAGCATTGATTAGTTAGTGTTGCATGACTAAGTAATAAAACTTATTTGCATGAAGTGAGTTTGATTTTATATTATTGTAGGTTGTAAAAAAGTGATTATGTTATTTACTTTATGTATCATTTTGTTGGTAACATTCCACTTCGGGAATTGGGAATTTTTGGATTGTTACCCTAATAATCATTTCCATTTACACATTAATGAATATGTTTATGATACTTTTATGAATGACAATATTGTATGCATGGAAATAAAATTATTTCAAAATTAAATACTTATTTATACAATGCATATTTATGAATAACATTGCAGATGGGATTAAGCAAGGGTAGCTTAATGGAAACAAGAAAACATGTAAAGGTAAAATGTTGCAATGTGAAATGAAACCGTAAATGAGAAATTATAATGTTGTGATATGAATGATTATGTTATTTGAAAAATCAAAATGTATACCACTTGTATGTCACTTAGGTTTCCTATTAATAAAGATATTGTGGGTCCATGTTGAGGGTGAAGTATAAATATATGGTGTACATAAATGTTTATTTTCTTTTAATGATCATGTGCATATGGTTCATTATGTGAGTTACCATGGAAAATAGTGTTAAAATATAATTTTACATGCCAAAATGATGTGGATAGTTGTGAAAGGCTAGGAGGCCTTTAGTTCATGGTGGTTGTTTGCCCTAGAGGGGTTGATGGCACTCGCCTTCTTGAATTTCCTCCCCCTAGAGATAGATGATTTCTGTAAAGGAAAAGAGTTGGCCAAGTGATGGAAAGTATAATTTTCATATTTTTACAACTATAGATGCTTATGAATATTGGTTTTTCTTATGTTCGAACATTATTGATTTTTCTTATTTATATTTCTTGGAATGAAATCCTTCATTTTGAATGGGAAGTATCCCCTTTGGGTTGTTTAAACTGTTATATCATCAGTAAAAGTTAATGTTTTAGTGAGATAAGAACAATGAGGATGGTTCTCTCTTTAAACGAGGGAGTATGTAATATCCCCATGGTAAATGATTGTGAAAATTCCCGTGGAATCATATACTAACAAATAAAATTGATATTTATATTAATTGGTTGTTAGTAAAGATTTCGTTCAGGTTTTATGTATGGATCCATAAAGGAAAATGTTCTTTTTAAATTAGTTCACACACACACACAGATGTATATATATATATATATATATATTATATATAGGTGCAATATCTATTCATTACTAAGCGATAGTGATTATTCATTGCTTTACAATTTGTTTTTCATGTACTTTTTTTTTCTTATCTAGTAACATCTACTCTACCATATATCTATCCTTCAATGTTAGAGAAGATGGTGGTTGAAAGTCGAGGAGGAAATGGATCCTATAGGAGTTTGGTGTAAAAAGGTTAATGCCAATTATTGTGTTCTCCAAATCTATTGTAACAAACTTTTTTTTTACAGTGTTGGACCTACCAACATTTAGGAGTTCTCCACAATTTGGAGTACCAATTAGACCTAATATAATTTGGAGTAGGAGACCGATCTAGAATATGGCCCAGTTGTGGAAATGTTGGGTTTTAGTATTATTCATTGGTTGTAATAACACATAAAATGATGTATTTGTGACTCTGGTGAAATAAGTGTGTGAATTTGTAGAGGGTCAGCTGCATTGCATGAAAGGTTCTACCACGATGAAGGGAAGGTGTGTGACCCCATTAGAATTTTGTAATAGTATGTAGCTTGAAAGGAACACATGAGTCACAAAAGGCATCACAAGTTAGCCTGCAAAATAGTTCGCAACTTAACCATGATGGAAATATAAAACAACACACATTCAACAAGATTCATACTAGTGAAAACTAGATTGTCCATAAGAGTTAGCATAAATGAAATAACATATATTGTAAACATAATAAGAATAGTCCTACTATATTCAAAACATATGCATGAAAATGTGTCAAATTTAAGCTTTTATTAAAGTGAAAGTCCCAAACATACATATACAATTAACAAACCACTAGTCCCAATAGTGGAACATGAATTCAACACCTACTACTCCAAAGAAACATACTCCCTCTATCCTATGGAGGATCCAAGGCTCCAAACCTCCAAGCTTCTTCTCCTACGCTGAAATCCTGGCTAAAAGGCCTTTACATGACTAATGAGGGTATATATATAATAAAATGGGTGACTATTTATCTTCCTTTGTGACTCCTCATGAATGTTTGACCCCCTTCAACCATAACATTTGGACTTCATTTCAAAATGAATTTTCACATTCCACAATTGGCTCTTACAATTAGTTACAAAAATATTCTAATATCACTCAAACCCATGTAATACAAAAGCGGGTAGATTCAACTAGATAGCCTAATAAGACAAACAATATAAGCTTGAGTTTGGGGAAACTTTAGCTCAACCACTTCAACTTGTAGCTCCTTGGTCACATAGCAATGCCAAGCCTTGTATTGTGCAATGAATTTCCAAAATTGTGTGTTGGGATTAGACTATAAGTAGACTGTAGCCTCCATTACATTCGTGTAGAATTATTTGGAATCGATTTTAATTTCCTTCTTCAGCAGGAACAACATAGTGTTGATCTAAACAGGGCCACCAATGTAATTTTTCATGTTTTTATTGCTGACCTCCACATCTTCTTTGGTGACGATATTCTTGATTTGGTCCAAGGGTTATTCAACCTCCTACATGACTTGATTATTGTTCATAACTTTGGTGGGTGAGATAACTAAAGGGATCTTATGTGATTTCAATATGAAATCTTCATTATTGCATAATCTTGCATATGAGGCATCAATCTTGGTGATGAATGGGGAGAGATATTTTTACTCTAAATGATCATGTGAACTTCTGTTTTCTCCAACTATTCTTTTTGGCTTGTTTTCTTTGCTAATTTGGATGGTTCCCTTATGTCTTGAATTGACCAGTCATGCATGGTAGTGATGGATGTATGGAAAAATTTAAGTTCTTTAGCATTATCATGATACCTTTTCTACATGCCAGGTAGGTGGACAACT
Source organism: Pinus taeda (assembly GCA_000404065.3). NCBI lineage: Eukaryota > Viridiplantae > Streptophyta > Pinopsida > Pinales > Pinaceae > Pinus > Pinus taeda. Next base: position 182,389 of record APFE030866747.1, read on the forward strand.
ACTTTGTGCATGGTGACTATCTCCTCGTAAAGGCTTTGTGTGGTTTATCCCGAAGCCAATTCTTCACCAAGTATGGCTACCTTAACTTCTTCCAGATATTCCTATGTGAGAGGTGATTTCTAGACCTTTGTTTTGAGCTACTCAATTTTTTCCTTCAACCTACAATTTATTTTCCATCTTCTTATTCTTTTCCATGAGATACTCTCTATTTAACTTGGTAGCACCTACAAAGGCCAAGTTGGATACACGAATGGCTTCTATATTTCTCTTGGCATCTATTACAATCACACTTTCTCTGAAAAATGCAAGAGATACAAATCATCTATCAAATGTTTTTTTCTTTCTTGTAAAACATTATTTTGAAGCTCACCGTAAGTTAGATTGTACATATCCATGACCGGACCTTCATTAAGAGGAACAATTTTATCATCTTCACTTGGATCTTGCTTTGTTGTTAAAGGAGAAGAATATTGAATGGTGATCTACTAAGTTCTCACCATGAGATCAACATCTCAGTTTAGCGGCTCTCGTTCCACATTCATGTCTTGAATCAAAATCAGTTCTTAGATCTCCTGAGCAAGTTCCTTCTCGTACATATATTTACTCTCTTCTTGTAGTAGCCAATTCTACTCTTTTTAATTGACATGTTTCCATGTTTCTTCTTCATCTTCTATTCTTCGCCTTTCTCCTTGTTCTTATGATCTAGGTGGATCTTCAGATAGTGGCATGGAAAATCTCAAAATTCAAAAAGTGGAAGAAAAGCAATTATCTTGACATTAGATTGAAGTGCTCATCACCCTGATTCCAATGGTGTGAACGACACTCCAATCTGAGTCCGAATGAAGGAGATAGAAGAAGTCAATGTTTTGGGTTGACTTGTAGGTAACGGAGGAAAATGAAAGTTCAAGGATGCTCCTGAAAATAGTCTTGTTGAGTAGATATTTTCATTCTGAATCTACTGCAACTTGAATGGGCTAAAATGGACTTCGGATGATGAAGTTATTGCAAAAACAAGTTTCCTTTGTTCCTTTGAAAAACGAGGCATTTCTTATCAAAATGGCTATAAAGACTTATGAAGGGAAATCACAATCAGAGGAGTCCAAAGGGCGGACTTAAGATCAGGCAGAAGGAACACCCAATTAGTGATCTTCGATTAATTGTAATCGGGGCAGGCGACATGCGATATCAGCATCGACGATTGACATCGACGATCAAAGGAGTAAAATGCATAGAATCCGCCGATGTGATATGCAAGGTGCAATATTAGTGATTGGTAGATCAGTGTATCGGTGATCGATGGATTGATGGATCAGCAATCGATGATTGGCATATCGATAGATCAACGGTCGGCGGATCAAAGGATCAACATTCAATGAATTGGTGTATCGGCAGTCATCATAACCAAAGGGAAGACCCTTGGGTCTATTGCGATAGTGACATGCGATAAAAGGCCAGACTCGATGGGTTTATAGATCCAAATTTATGAAATTTGAAGTCTAGTTTTCAGATTTTTCAATGTTTCCGTGTATTATTGTGTATTAACAGAACAAGCTATTTTATGGGTTTGTTACATGGAAAGGTCAGATTGTAAGATTAATCGCAACTGTCGATCCTTTTAGTTCAAAAAAATTCTATTAAGAACAAAATAGTCAACCAATTTTAGATGGGTGGAGGATTTGACACCGCGACCTCCGCCCTCCTAAACTACTTCGCCACCAACGCGCCACAATGACATTGTTGCTAACTTTGCCCAACCACGATTAACCATTTAGTTCATTTGCAACATAGGAGGAGAGAGAATGCAAAGCATAGATTTTGAGGCAGAAGGTAGGCATGAATTTTGAGATGAGTAATTAATTTTTTAATGTAGGAACCATGAATTTTGTAAGAGGGCAGAATTTTCACTTTGTTAGAAATTGACAAATTTTATATGGATTCTACACCTCTTGTCGCCATGAGCACCCGATGTCCATTTCTCCATGAGAGTTCTACATTTTTTGGTCATTTTCAAAATGCACGTGGAATGATGATTGCTACAAAAATAGGGAGTGGAACCATGAGCCTTGAAATTTCCCCAAGGAGGTAAAATTTTGCCACGTCAGAATATTGCCAAGTTTATACTTGTTTTTCATGGTGTTTCATAGGGATCACAATGGCGAGATCAGATTCCCCATCTGAGTTGCAAATTTCTAGTCCACCCATGGAGCAAAATGTTTGAGGAATCCCAATGGAATCTAAAAGATTCCTTGAGCCCCATATTCTCAACTTCTCAGAATTTGGATTTCGGATAGTCAATTTTGCACTACTTGACACCAGAAATTGGATGCTGCAGTCAAATTTTTCATTCTCTCTTTATATTCTTTAGCCACTTTTTTGAGTGCCGGTGCAGATGTCCACATTCATGTGCGAGCAGTCATATTCATACGGTCGATGCCTTGGGATCGATGGTACCAGCAGCTTCAACAGTGTGACATCCACTTCTTTAGATGGCCCTTGGTTGTGAGGTATATGATGTGTTCATGTACTTCTTCTTTATGCATTATGCTGCACAGATCCTTGATTGATGTTGATGCAAGATCTTGTTTATTACATGTTTTTACAATTCCTTGCTTGATGTATGTGGAATATTCTATGTGATGTACTTGCTGTCATGATTTTTCATGTTATGCTTTGAGATCCCTTGTTTTATGTTTCTTCAATACTCTTGTTGTCATCATGCATGTTTTTGCATTGAGATCCCTTTTATGCCATGTTGGTGGGATTCTCATCATGCCTATTTTTTTGTCATACTGATAGGACTCTTTTGACTGAGAGTTCCTATAGTGGAACATCTCTTAGAGCCACTCTTGTGTCATGAAATTTTTCCTTGTATGATCACAACATCATCTCTTGTGTATATCATTATTATTGACAGCACTTAATGCATCGACCTACACCATCTTGACATCGGGGCCCAGAGACGTAGTCCCTCCTGGACAAACTCCGTTATCAATGCTTATGTTTTCATGTGCTGATGATTGTTATGTTCCTTTTCTTTACAGCATGCAGATGTATTCATTAATGTTATTTAAAAATGAAATTTAACACATCACAAAAGTAAAAGGTCTTGGAAGGGTCCTTTGTCATATCTGGACTTGGATCAAGTGGCATCAGAGTGGTCTAGGCGTTGACGTGAATTGCAGCGTGAACAATGGAATGTGTAGCAACAGAGGATGAAAGAGTGATGTATGAGACCATGCTCAACATTTCCAAAAGAGTGGAAATCATGTATGGAACTCTACAGAAAGAGACATAGGAAAAGGAGAAATTGCAACTTCAGTTGCAAACCATAGAAGAGGCCCTGGAAGAATTGAAGAAAAACAAACATAATCTTCAAATACAAAACGATGAATTGAAGATGCGTATACATGAAGAGAAAGAGGAAAAACAAAGTTTACTACAATAGCTGCAAGCAAAGGATGAGGCCTTGGAAAAGCTACAGCAAGACCCATGAGAGGTAAAATGTAGTTCTCCATATTAATGTATGTTTCCTAATGATGATTTTGTTGTTTTTGAAAATCATACCATAGGAATTGGCTCAAACTGTTGAAGAAAATGGGGTATGAAGGAAAAGGCTTGGGCCTTAATGGAAAAGGCATTGTCAATCCCACCAAAGTAGAGGAATTACCATTTTGGATAGGACTTGGGTATGTCGGAAAGGAAGTTGGGGAATGCGCCATGATAGTTAGCGACCCATAAAAAATGGATGATGAGAGACTCACCTCAGTTCGTTCCAAGTCGAAAGAGTATGTAAAAGATGTTGATTTCCTTCCAGTTTCATCTTCTCATAGTATGATGTCCTTTAGAGATTTGGAGATCCCAATTACAGGGAAAAACATGAGGCTCCTTACAAGAATGAGGCATGAGGAGAAAGAAGAACTTGGTGTTAATAACCAAGGCATAAGTCAACCTTTGGAGGTTGTGCATGAACATCAATTTGTAGGCTCAAGATAGACTAAAGGAGAGTGCTCGAAGGTGTCAGAGTCATCTAAGACATTGTTGAAATCATCAAGGAAAGATACTGATGGGAACACATCCCCATCATCCCACAGCAGTGCCCATTATATGGAGAGAGCTAGGGCAAGCTCTCAATGCCATACTAACATCAGAAATAGCAAGGGAAGGTATAACCACTTTCAACATTCAAATGTTCATTTCGATTATGATCATGTTTATAATAATGAATATAAAACATAGCATTGGAAAACATGCACCTTTTGTAGATTCCATAAGCATACAGTTTCTAAGTGTTGGAAAAGAATGGTAGCACTTAAAAGGATGAGGCGTGAAATACCCTCTCAATAGCATGAAAAGGAACATGTTAAGAATATATGGAGGAAGAAAACGTAATGCAGTCACTATGATAGAAATGGCCATCAAAGAGCCACTTGTTGGAGGCTCCATCCAGAACAGTGCCTTAAAGACAAAGTGTCGGTGCATGACCTAGGTGAAGTAGTTGTTCGACAAGAAAAACCACCTCAAGGATGTGACCCATTCACATTGATAAGTGAAAAATGGTTTATAGACATGTTGCCATTTCATGGTCATTCTTTTGTAAATCATTTGTTGCATTTTAAAATGTAAAAGTGATGATTTCTTTCCATCACTTGGTCAACAACAATGATGTCTGGTTATGTTTTGAGTCATATTTTACACTCTGAAAGTGATGTTATGTTTCCATCACTTGTCAAAACAATAGTGTTTGGCCTTATGTATGTAAATCATGTGCTGCAGTGATGATGTGTTTTCCATCACTTATTGAAGTAACCATGATACGTTGGCCTTGTTGTCATAGCTAGGGTATTGCATCCATGTTGATGTAAAATTGACCACTAAGTATGTGTTATAAACTTGTGGAAAGTGTGGGACGTTTTGGTCATTAGTTGGTCATGTCATTCAAACATGTAATTTGAAAACAAGGTACTACAAGTTACAGAGGTAGCAGGTGTCATCTCGTCGCTTAAGGCTCTTAAGAACAAAGGTGAAGGAGATGGAAGTGAGGCATTTTTAGGATGATTGTGATACATGTAGGGTATAGAGAAAGTTATAGATTATTTTTCATGCTTTTGGAGGACCAAAAGCTCCTCAGTGGGGAGGATTGATCTAGGTGGATCTTCAGACACAATGGCATGGAAAAGCTCAAAATTCAAAAAGTGGCAGAAAAGAAATTATCTGGACATTAGATCGAAGTGCTCGTCACCTTGATTCCAACAATGTGAATGCGACTCCAATCTAAGTCTGAATGAAGGAGATAGAAGCAGTCAAAGTTCTAGGTTGACTTGCAAAAAATAGAGGAAAATGAAAGTTCAAGGATGCTCCTGAAAATAGTCTCATTGTGTGGATCATTTCATTTTGAATCTACTGCAGCTTGAATGGGCTAAAATGGACTTCGGATGATGAAGTTATCACAAAAATAAGTTTCCTTTATTCCTTTGAAGAAGTCGCAGACTTAAGGCCAGGTGGAAGGAACCCCCAATCATCGATTTCCAATTAATCGCAATCGGGGTAGGCAGTATGCGATATCAGCGTCAACAATCAGCATCAGTGATTGGAGGAGATGAAGGCATAGACTCCGCCAATGTGATATGTAAGGTTCGATATCAGTAATTGGTGGATCGATGTATTGATGATTGGTGATCAGCATATCGACAATCGAAGGATCGGCGGATTGATGTATTAGTGGTTGGCATAACCAAAGGGAAGACCCCTAGGGCCATTGCAATAGCAACATGAGATAAAGGGCCAGACCCAATGGGTTTATAGACTTGACTTTATGAAATTTGAAGTCTGGTTTTTCGGATTTTTCAATGTTTCCGTGTATTATTGTGTATTAACGGAATAGGCTATTTTCAGGGTTTGTTGAATAGAAAATTCAAATGGTCGCATTAATCACGGCCACCAATCCTTTCAGTTCAAACAACTTCTATTAAGAACAAAATAGTCGACCAATTTCAGATGGGCGGAGGATTTGACACTGCGACCTCTGCCCTCCTAAACTACTCTGCCACCAATGTGCCACAACGGAATTGTTGCTAACTCTGCCCAACCACGATAATAAATACCATTATGTTCATTTGCAACAAAGGAGGAGAGAGACTACAGGGCATGGGTTTCGAGGCAAAAGGTGAGCATCGATTTCGAGACGAGTAATTAATTTTTTAATGGAGTAGCGTAATCCAAATTATCCAAAAAACTACCACAGAAACTTAAAGTCTAACATAATTTCCCTATACAGAGGGGATACATGGAATGAGATATATCTTCTCGAAATCTCAAGGATAAAAATTGAAAGAAGAATTGTCGACCTACAATTATACTCTGGTCGGAAGATTCTTCTCTCAAAATAATTGTGATTCATATTCTATCAAATTTGGTCCTGAGGATGGGCCCCTTTGGGGTTAGAAATGTTGACATAAGAAACATAATGCTGTGGATAATCCAGATAATGCTAGTCCAAAAAACTACCACAAACTCTTAAAGTCTAACATACATATTTAATGCAAGAACCATGAATTTTGCAGGAGGGCAAAATTTTCACTTTGTCAGAAATTGACAAATTTTATATGGATTCTACACCTCCCGTCACCATGAGTGCAATGGCGTTGTCTATTTCTCCATTAGAGTTCTGAAATTTTCGTTCATTTTCCAAATGCATGTGGAACCATGATTGCTACAAAAATAGGGAGCATAACCATGTGCCTTGAAATTTCCCCAAGGAGGTAAAATTTTTCCATGTCGAAATATAGTAAAGTTTATAATTCTTTTCATGGTTTTTCATAGGGATCGTAATGGAAAGATTAGATTCACCATCTTAGTTTCAGATTTCCAATCCACCGATGGAGCAGAATGTTTGAGGAATCCCAGTGGAATCTAAAAGATTCCTTGAGCCCCAGATTCTCAACTTCTCAGAATTTGGATTTTGGACAGTCGATTTTGCACTACTCAATGCCACAAATCAGATGGTGCAGTCAAATTTTTCATTATCTCACTCTATACTTTAGCCACTTTTCTAAGTGCCACTGCATATGTCCACATTCATGTCTGAGCAGTCATGTTCATACGATCGATGCCTTGAGATCGATGGTCTGAGTAGCTTCAGCAGTGTGACATCCACTTCTTTAGATGGCCCTTGGTTTTGAGGCATATGATGTGTTCAAGTACTTCTTCTTTATGCATTATGCTGCACAAATCCTTGATTAATGTTAATGCATGATCTTTTTTATTACATGCTTTTATGATTCCTTGCTTGATGGATGCAAAATCTTCTATGTGATGTACTTGCTGTCATGATTTGTCATGTTATGCTTTGAGATCCCTTGTTTTATGTTGTTGGGATACTCTTGTTGTCATCATAAATGTTTCTGCATTGAGATCCCTTTTATGCCATGTTGGCAGGATGCTCATCATGCATGTTTTTGTGTCATACTGAGAGGAATCTTTCCACTAAGAGTTCCTATAGTGGAACATCTCTTAGAGCCACTCTTGCGTGAGGGAATTTTTCATTGTATGATCGCAACATCATCTCTTTTGTACATCATCATTACTGACAGCACTTAATGTCGCGACCTACACCATCTTGAGACCAGGGCCCGGAGAAGTAGTTCCTCTTGGACAAACTCTGTTATGAACGCTTATGTTTTCATGTGCTAATGATTGTTATGTTCCCCTTCCTTACAACATGTAGATGTATTCATTAATGCTCTTTGAAAAATGCAATTTAAAACATCACGAAAGTAAAAGGTCTTGGAAGGGTCCTTCATCATATTCGGACCTGGATCATCTTGTTTTTGCCTTTATTCTTCCTCTTATTTCTCCCTTTCTTCTTCCAATATTTTCTTCTCCTATTCTTCCCTTTGCCTCATTTTTTATTCTTGCTTCCTTTGTTCTCTCCACTTTCATGCTATTACAACCACTTTGACGATGTTTCGATCTAATTTCATCTTGTGGCTCTCCTCTTCCACTGGACTATGTGTAACTTTCCTCTCACCTTCTTTGTGCACTAGGTTTCACATGTAGTTCTACCTCTAGATTTAACTCTTTCTGATGAGTAACCTATCATGTTCATGTGAAGCTAATTGGTTCCTGGGACTTGGAGGCATTGTAATAATTCTTCAACTCTTCCTTCTCGAGTTTGTAAAATTTCTCGCTTGGCCATTGGAAATGAATCCTCACATATTGTTCTTTGCAAAAATTCATGGGATATTATGAATTGATGTCCAAACGACCAAATGTGAATATCTTTATCCGCTTTCTTGCGGTGTTTGCAACCTTCAAATTCTTGATCTGGTACAATCCAATCTATAAAGGAAGAATAGACGAAGGGGTCTTCTTCTTCCTATGTAAAACTCTTGATAACCCTATGGAGAGATGATAAGAAACTTCTTGCATGACCAATTTTTCAATGGCATATTGTTGTAAAAGATGTGGAGACTTCTAACCTCCAAGAACTAATGAAAGTACCATCTATGAGGAAAACCAATTTGCTAATTCTAACACTGCTTCCATTGCCCCATGGGACATGAAAGGTGGGTATTCGTGAAAAATTAACCTATAAAATGGAATGAGGAGGTGATCGATTGGGTTTTCTACTACGCATTTATAACTAGACTCTGAAATTAGCTTGCAGAAAATGTGCATAGCAAGTTTCTTTGGTGACGAGGTCTAACTCATGCTAGGACAAGATTTATGAGCCTAAATTACATCTGAAAAGTAGGCATACATGTATAACTTGGCTTTCTTACCCTTTGGATGGTTTCTAGCATTATTTACATGGTTTCTCAATTCCCAAGCTGACAAATCTTCCCAGTTGAATGGTTTTTCTTTACTCACAACCTCATAGAGCAAGATTCCTAGACTTCTAGAAAGGTCTTAGTACTAGTTTCCCCGTATATCTGACACCATAATATTATCGAGTATTTATAAGCCTTCCTGAGAGATTTGGTATTGTAAGTTGGGATTATGGTGGATTTTTGAAGTCTCTTTGACCCAAATTTTGATGAGGTCCTTTATGCTCAAGTAGTTGGTGGCTACATAGAAATGGGAATCCATGTAAAATTATGTCAGCGACAAATGATACACAATGTAAAAATCATGTTCCATAAAATATGCAATCATATGTCCAATGGCATTGTTGAGAGTCATAGTCTTGCTATCTGTATGGGACATTATCCAACTAATAATGTCTCTACATGGAAATGTCAGGTACCTGCATCCAATCTTATGTAATTCTGACCTTTGGATATTGATGTACAGTTACTCATCTTCTAGATCTATTTTGAACATTTTTTCTGAGAACACTTCATTCACCTTATGCAATGTAATGTCTAACTTCTTTTCTATGAAAAGTTGAGTGTCTGAGAAAAATGGCTAATTCACTGGAGTAATCTCAACTACCTTCCTGGTGCTACTCTCTATAGTGTCCTTTGAGACAGATATTTTGGGAGCCATAGTGACAGTAATTGATCAAGTGAGGGCTCAAAAAATGTAGTAATAGTAGGATAAAAATGCACTCATGGAAAACGTAAATTAGCTCAAGAAAAATGACTCAAAAAGCAAGATCAATGCAACAACCACAAGACCGAGAGGGAAAATGTGTAATTCTTGGACTGAGCGAAGAGACTGGCCTCATGAACTACGAATTACACAGTCTAAGTAGTCAAAGGAGAGGACTGAGGCTTTAGATTGCATAATGCACAATCTCAATATGGGAAAGCTAAGGGAGGGATTTCACATTGTGAAGTGTCAGTGGCCAAGAATGAGGCTTGAGCCCTGGAACTACTCAAGTAATGGGAAAATCTTCCTAGGAGGAGGATGGGAAAGTGGTAGATCTTATTGATGGTGTAAGTAATAATGCATATCTAACAAACAAGAATATAGATTAGTGACAATATTGTTCAAAATATCAATATGCAAAAGGAAAAAAGGCATGCATAGGGAGTCCCTAAAACCACAACCACTAATGGGTAAAAATAAGAAGTCGATGCGACAATTGTAAAACACGAATGACAGATCGTATTGTAACCCTAGAGACAAATTCTAGCTAAGTAGAGGTCAGTGCATAGGACATCTAAGTGAATATTATTTTCTATCCCATTATGATAGTTCAAAAGTGTGCTTCACTAGTAATATTAAGGTAATCTTCTTGGGATAAAAATACCTTTCAAGATGGTCTCACTAAAAGTGGAAATGATTTAAATTTGTAACAGGGTGATGGAAATAAATGATAGAAGGTTAGGAATATAAGGTTGCTACTGCAAAATATTTTTCCTTATACCTTAAACAAAATATATGAAAGACAAAAAAACTTACTTATAGAAAAGAGGAGCACATTTTAAGGTTATTTAATTTAAATATTGCATGTACTAGGAGTTCAGTAAATTTGTATTATAGAAAATAATCAACAACTTTATTACTCTTTTCGAGATAAGGATGAATAGTAAATGAACTAAAATAGTCAAGAACACATGTAAAATTCAAAATATTTCTTGGAATCACCTTGAAAGGTTTATTTAATCTCCAAGAAAAGATAAAAAAATTACATAGAAATTTTCCTTCTGAAGTCAAAAATTTGGAACCCCAAATGGTTCTCCAAAGTATTTTTTTTCTAGCAAACAATTATGCGGCTGTTGGGGTCCATTTAATTTTTGCATCCTTCTTTATCATATAAGTGTTTTCTTTAACAATTTCTACATATCTGGGAATAAATTTCCTTAGAAAATTTATTCTTCCCAAGAAAACTTGAGTTTCCCTTTTATTTCTAGGCAGAGCTATGTTACTGATTGCTTCTACTCTCTTTGGTTCAATTTTCACTCCCTCCTTTTACACGATATGCCCTAAAAATTTCCCTTCTGTTAAAGAAAAGTGACATTTCTTTGGATTTAGTGACAATCCATATTTTCTACACTTATCAAATGTCTACTGAAGAAGTTTTAGATGATCTTCATAAGATCTGGAAAACATTGTAATATCATCTAAGTATATGACCAAAAATTTATTATTTTCTCACATAAAGGTTATATCCATAGCCCTCTAAAATTTTCCACGAACATTCATCAACCCAAATTGCATTTTTGAATACATCAGGATTCCTCATGGATTTGTGAAAGTTGTTTTCTTCTGATCATCTAAGTGCAATGCAATTTTATTATAACCTTAGAACCCATCAATCATTGATATCCTTGAAGACCTTGTGACTCTACAAAATATTATCCATTTTCAGAAGAGGTCAATTGTCCTTCAATGAGGATCTCTTTAGATTTAAGAAATCTATACATAATCTAATTTCTCCATCTTTCTTCGTCACAAGCACTAAATTAGCAACCCAGTTTGATTATCTCGAAGATTTTTTTTTATTTTTTATTTTTTTTATTTTTTTTTTATTTATTATTTATTTATTTATTATTTATATATATTTATTTTATTTCTTTTTTGTACAAATTTCTTCACTTCCTTTTCTATTGAAGGAAAAATAAAAGGGTCTATTTGCGTTAACTTCTGTTTATACGGTTTGAGCCCTCGCTTCATAGGAATCTTACATTATATAATATCTATGTCGTATATTTTAAGGTCTTGATAATCTCATGGAAAACATCAAAATAATTTTTAAATAAATCCACATAATTGTGCTTATAATTTTAGAAATGCATTTTTTCAACTTCACAAGGTTAGGTTGTTGTTCAGTTCCAAGGTTATATTTTTCAAAATCATCTTCCCAACTCTGCTTACTAGTAGTTACTGGAACATCATTTACATAAACAAATTTGATCCAAAGGTTCCAAACCTTTCGGAATTACATTACCTTCCTGTTGAACAAGTTTTTGGCCAGCCATGGAATTCTTCCAATGTGGTTCATCCTTAACTCCTTCCTCTATGTTATTTTCATATTCTTTGTCTTGATCAATCTCTGAATTAGAAATATCACATACCACTTCCAAGAACCTTTTGACTTGTTTTTCATATTCAAATATCTTCCAATATTTAACAGTGTCTGGTATTGAAGGTATATTTATAACCCCAACTTAGGATTTTGTGGAGGTTTAAATGTGATGGTTGCCACTGCATGTGAAGAAGGCAATCTATTACCTTCCTTCGCAGAAAGTGAATATTAAAAGTTGTCTAGTATTGAAGGTATATTTCAAACTTAAACTTAGGATTTTGTGGAGGTTTAAGGTGATGGTTGCCACTGCAAGTGAATAAGCCAATCTATTACCTCCCCCCTCCATAAACATAATAAGGAAATCATCGTTTTTATCTCATTTGAGTTCTTCATTCCTTTCGAACTTTGTGAAAAAGGGTCGAACTAGCTGTCATTGCTAGCTACTCTCTGAAACTGTACATACCCTTCATTTTCCTCTAACAAGAGAACTAAGGGTAACAGGTTTCCAACTTCTATGAACTTTGTTTTTAGTTATTACCTATGCTCGTTAATCTATGTTGACTATTTTGGCAATTTTGTCTTTCTAAGAATAATGTTGTTTGCATGTTTGGCATCATTCCCATACTACCCTTCTCACACTCATTTAAAGTCCTATCATACCATCTTCACTAACATTAGAATCCTTATTCCTTAATTTCCTCTTCCTTTCTTCTCTATTATCCTAATCATGGTGTGAGGAAAACTCATAACTATTCTTATGAGTAGACCCCTATGTGCTACCTTAGTTAAAAAAAAATCGACCTCAGCCATGTACATTGAACTTAATGTGTCATATCAATAGTGTCAATGCATGTAAATTTTATTACCCCAAAGAGTAATTATTCATGTACATTGATGACCCCATCCTACCTCTAACTTTACAGTAATACACTCATAGTGATCTATGTAACTATGGCTAGTTTTATAGTAAGTTAATCGCTAAATAATGAGTAGATTAGTGTGATACTTATAGTAGATGGTAATTATCAAATTATAATTCTAGGGACTTGTTCGTCCCATTAATAAACCATTCTAAATTTCATATAGTCTAACCCAAATGGTTCCCACCGCAATGGGGGTATCCTGTTTAAGTGTTTCATTCTGAATTTATAATTTCTTTCAGTACCTTCATCAATATACTTCAAGAAATCAAACAATAGTATATGTTATTCTTTCTTGTCATCAACAATTTTCTAGTTTCAAGTCATACTTATAAATAAAAACTGAAAACTTAGCTCCATACAAAATCGTTTAGATGTTGATTAAACTAAGAGATTAGAGCGAAGATTTAACATTCAACAAACTAAGGTTGTACGAAAGACCATTTAACTAGTATTTACTGCTAAAATTTCACTCGAGAATGGTACACCAACTCACCACCCAAAATTGCACTCATTATCTTAGTTCACCCCCGAGCTGAGAATCACTTGCCTCCAAGGAATCAACAACCCCTTATTGATGCCTTATATAGGTCTTTAATACCTCTTCTTCTTGGTAAGGTTTCCTTGAGTGACATCCTGCTTTGTGGACCTTTTCTTATCTACTTGCCTAGTATTTTCCATAAAATCCTACCTTCCCTCCCACTGAGATTTTATGCTTTTCCACGTTTCGAATCTTTATCCAGCTAAACAACTTAATGGATCTTTCTCTCCCATCCATTAAGCTTATATAGAATTTAATCTAGAATTCTTATCAAGAAGGCATAGCAAGCATAACATTTCTCAGTGTCTCATTCTCAAGTACATACATTTTATTTATTTATTAATAATAATTTTTTTACACGTTTACTATAATATTTATTCTCCATGGCCTTCTCTCAATTTATCCAATAATACTAGCTACATCATATGGTACTATAATAACGAAGGGATATTACATTATCCTCCCCTTTTATTATCATCGTCCATGGTATTCACTAACTAGTTTCCTTTCTTAGAAACCTTACTGCATAACGTTTCTTCCAAACATTTCCTTGCTTCCAAATATCCTTTCTAGAGGTGAATACATTCCTCGCGCTTAAGCTAGAGTAGTAGATCAATTTCAAAGCTGGATTGCTTCCTATTTAAGATATAAGGGGTTCTGCTAGGAGTCTCCTACTGCTCTACCTATAACATTTTCCATTCCATTATGTGAGATATCATGTATTCATACATTGAGTACTAAAAATTACATACATTTTTCTTTTATGACTAAGACATAATACAATTCCCATCATGTTGATTTTATGCAGTTTATCATCTTTATAGCTTTTAAGTTATCGAAAAAGTGTAGGTTTTAACCACATACAAAAATTACTTGCATACAAATTCTAAAAATCATAAAATAAATAATTGGAATAGCATAAAACATAAAAAATATATACACAGATATTTTCCCTTGGATCCCAAAACTAGGACTACCAGATTTCTTTTCATTATATAACTTTCAATGCTACAATACCTATATATACATGCTAAAGCATCGATAAACCCCAAACCATTAACCCTGGATTAGAACACAATTATAGTTCCCTTGAGCAGATCTACAAAATACCATGGATAGAAAGCCATCATGCCCAAAACCATGTGTGAAATCCATGCACAAAACCATAGGTAGGTCCGCCCACCTAATATAGAGTCTAAAATAATTTTCCCAGGGCACTACACTGGACCCCATGTAGGGGGGGCTACCGCTTCCCTACATACCCCCAACAAGATGGCCAACTTCCCTCCCTACTATGCCTGATGCAACGTACAAGGGGGATACCACCCCTCTGTGACCCCCCCGCATGTGGGGTTATTGTGGAAAGAATATAACACACACCCAACAAGAAGTTCCATATTTTCTAAGAAGGTACTCCCTGTATTTTTCACTTTCAATCAACAGTTTTTCAAGTAGTGCCTTGGTATACATGTTGAAATGTGCTTCTTAACTTTTACCTACATTTGACATATTTTTCTCACACATCCAATATTGTCAACAACATTAGTATATTGCTACAATAGAATATTGTTTAACAACATTATACATTACTTATCCCACTACTTACATAAAAGTAACCTTTTATCAAGGAATTTTTGTCACACATACTATTTTATGATTAAAATAGAATTCATATGGACTTACCTATGCATATCCTTTAGTATTTTTCTATCAATTTTCCCATATTTCGATCATTATAAATTCATTTCCTTCTAAAATTTTCTATTAATTTCAAGCTTCTTAGCTTTTATCAGGAGCTAATGGAATTAGTAATTTTTATTTTGCTACTCTTAAATCAACTACATGCATATGTCTTTTTTATTTAAGGATAGACATTCCACTTCTAGTCTTTATATCATGTTGTTCTTATCCAAGGTGGCTTAATCTCTTCCATTTTTTTATAGTATTTCCATTTATATTATTTTATGGATTTTTATTTTTGGTTTAGTTACATTCTGCAATCTCATTATTGTGGGTGTTCACATATTAGAACTTACTCTACTATTAATCTCTTGAACTTCCTCCATCTTGGAGATCTCTAATTGAACCATCGACTTCCTTGTGGAAATTTCATTTTCTTCCCAAAATCATTTTAGGTATTCAAGACAATTTTACTTAAAACATCTTGGCAGATTAATTCATAGCCATATAATATTGAGAATACCTATGCTATTATATTTTAGTTTCTTGACTTAAGTATTAAGGATGTGCAAGAAGATGACTTTTTCCATAATTTTTGTATGTTAATAGCTCGGAAGACCTCTTTTACTCCATGTTCTATTTATCTTTATATATATTTTAATGAATTGTATCTTGTGGGTGCACTACATGCCCCTCCCTTCCTAACAACAATACTTATTTTAGATATTTTGTTGACAAAAATACTTGGTATTCTGAACTTCTAATTCAAGTTCATACCAATTCACAATGGGGACTTATAGGGAAGTCTATGTGTTACCCTTAATCCTGCAAAATTTATTGTTCATAAGTACTTTTTCTATTCCTAATTGTTTTCCTATATTATGTTCTCTATAAGAAATACTATAGTTTCTATCTTCCCCTTCAGCTAAATTAATGATGTTTATTGTGTCTACGGAGTCATTATGCATTCAAGTCACATTTCAACCTTCTTTTTGTTCATAGAATGTACCTGACACACTTTTCTCCTTAGAGTGCAACCTTTTCTTAACATATATCGCTGATTTGAGTGACTCTCTACACTTTTCAACATTATATTCCTTACATCCCTATCCCAAACTCAGCATCCTAATGATACTCGAGACTGTAGGTGTTAATTAACCTTAGCATGATGCTAAAGCGTTTGTTGAATTTAGATCAAAATTTAGAATTATAAATATCTATGTCTATTTAGAGTAGCGTTACATAAACAATGCAACAACAAGGGTGCCTCTCTCATTACCAGGGTCAATCTTTTTCATATACAAATAGATCATGTCATTAGATTAGTCCCAACCATAGCTGAGTCAGAAAGAATAATGATATCCCCTTTGGGGTTTTACACGAAAAGAAAGAACTAGTCTGTACATTTGTGACTACTTTTATGGGTTGACACATGTTCAATTCTAGCATGTATCTTGTAGACACACACACACACATATTGACACACTCTCTCAGCATTAACCTTCTGGTTCTAGGAATTGATTAGCATAACTCATCCACCATTCCACTCACCCCATCGTATCTTATGGCCACTATATTCATATCTCAATATTTGCATACTAAGTTTCATGTCTAGGACCCTGCAATTTTCATTTTACCCGAAGTACACAACACATGCATAATCTCATTTTAATCTTATAACTCAACTCCTTGCTTCACTATCAAAGGTAGTGAGATTATTTCTCTTTCACTATACATAAATAGGGTCATGCTTACTGTTTATGGTTTATGATGTCAGAATATAATTATTATTTATATATTCATATATATTGTGTAATTATTGGATTCCTCTTATGTCAACAAGTTTCTTTGTTGTAAAATAGAACTAGAAAATCGTTGTATCTATCTACTTTATTCTTTTTCTCATCATATCTTACCTAGGTAGTAATATGTTGTAGTGGCTACAACCACCCTCCAAATTTTTCCTTAGCCTATTTTGGAGTCTCCCTACCAACCTTACATAACACTTTGTCTTGCTTCGTCAAGTACTCAAGCTTCAGTACTTTCCTGACAAAAACCCAGCCTATCAATCACAAGTGATACATTCCCCTTACAAGCTACTCACCCAAACTTTGTCCAGTTGCAGGCTAAGTAGCTTGCCCTTCAAAATTACACATTTCTAGAGGGAAATTAGCCTTCCCTCTAGGAATTGCACAATCCTCTGATAGCATGTTGGGCTCTAGGATTGTGCAATCCTTCCAGCCAACCCTCCCAGAAGGATTTTCACAAATTCTCCCAGTAGCAAGCTATTCAGCCCAAGATTTGTGCAAATATGGGCATAATTCAACTGCTCTACGTAGAAATTAAGCAATACCCTTGGGCAGCTAGCCCAGCTCATAGTCAGGTATGTGCATTTCTCCCAAGTAGTTGAGCAACTGCATGCATGAATAGTCTGGTTGACCAGTTCCACTTGGGATCGAGGAAAATTGACTCACATGCATGCATGAATTCATATTCCTAGAATAGCAAGAGGCAACATGAAAAAGGCATCCCGTGATTAAAGGAGCTATTTTTATTAGTTGGGGGTTACATGCAAAGTTGTTTTGTGGCAGAGTTTGCATCTTGAATTATGTATGAGTGGCTAAGTTTGCACTATTGTGGCTCTCGTTTTGAAAGCAGAAGTTCAAGCAATGTAAAGGACTGTAAATTGTTATTCTAATACTACTGTTTCAAATATCAGTTTCATTTTTATGATAACAAGAATGTGTCATTTTATTCATGTTTGTGAACTTTTGTCAATATGGGTTATTTGTCTCAATATTGTTATTATGTATCTCTTCTCTTATCGATTAAATTCTAATTTCTGAGTAACTATTTACTACTAAATCTATATTATAAAACTGATTTACTAAATAATAATGTGTTGTGAACTATGTCTACATATTATTGTTTAATTATGGGATCTACTGATTTGATAATCAATATCATTTTTTTGATTTACTTCCTAGAATATTGTTGGTTTACTATTTCAGTTAAGAGGTCTCAATAGGATGTGTTTTGGTATCCATAATGTCAGTTAATTGAACTACTTCATTAACTTGATATTTATTATAAACAAGACATATTTAAATCCCAATACTTTAATTATCTTGCTCTTAGTTGGTTTAGATCTATATCTACCTAATTGAGATAAGATTAAGATATTTTCTTTCGCTTTCATCTTAGAATAAGCTTCATTTAGATTATGTTCTACATTCTTTTAAGTCCTCTTCTCAAAGAGGAAAAATTTTAGTTGGGGTTTGGCTGAACCCAAATCAGCTTAAGGGTCATTCTCTTGCCTGATTAGCAAGAAGAAGTGATCCGATATCCCTGCCTATTGGTAGTTAAAGATACATCATTAACCGATAACAATAGGGAGAAGGTAACTGGACCTAGTTAAACCAGTCAGAGCCACCACTCCAAATGGAAAAGGAGTTGCTTTAAGCTTTGGAACAGGTGGTTATTCCCCAATGTGGAGGAAATTTTTTTTAGCCCTCAATAAGTGGTTAGCATAGAAGCATGAAGGAGCATCACAGAGAGCACCAACAGTAGCAGTAGTAACAAAAACAGGAGAGGCAGCAGAGCCAAGCATACATGTGCGTAATAAAGCGAAGAGGAATATTGTCGATGGCATGGAGGAGGAGCAAAGCTACAAGTTTCGAGCTGATCCACTTGTAGAAAAAGTAGCTAATGCCATTTAGGTGAAGAGGTACTAGTGAGACAAGCACATTGCGTGAAGGCAGAGGGAGAAGAAGAGAATGGAAGAAGCAAAGAAGGAGTAGCATGAGCTGAGGGAGAAACTCTAGAAGAACAAGAGTTGCACCAATAGGAAAATGAAGTGCAACATCAATAGACACAACAATGGGTGCATCATGTGTAGACAGACGAAGCAGCAACCATACCGGTAGTTGATTCTTTTGAACAACTGGTATCATGCAAACAATGTGAGCTCTGGTAGGGGAAAGAATTCACTCATGAGATAGAACATGCTTTTGAATAGTTGGATGTAGACATGGAGTAGCAGGAGTTGGAACGGGATACCAACCTCATGCCTCACCACAGAGATTTTGGCCCACCCACTTCAATGCATCGAGATGATGAGCAAGTCTAAAATGACCAAGGAGGCACTGAGATCCCTATTGGTTAGCTGGAAGTAGAGGGGCACAACATCTCCTTCAATGAATCTCAATATAGAGTTGTGCAGCTTCATAGATTACCAACTTTGGAGGACCAAACATCCCCTACGCAACTTGAAGAACAAGTGATCGTGATTGATGTGCACAAGGACCCAACTACTTTGGCCAATGCAACTAGAGTGTATACTGAAGCCACTAGCTCCAGTTTTCGTTTCTTCATAGGTGAGAATGAGAAAATGGTGAAAGAACTACAGGTGCCCAAGCAGGGAGGAGACTTGGTGACAGTGTCTGCCTGAGCTGAACTGAGAAGGATATACTAGATGAAGTATTGCCCTTGGACACAGTCATGTCAGCATTGTACTCAAAGTTTGGTACTGTGCACCAAGCATTCATTCATCTTCACGGATGGCAGCATCAATGTGTGAGAATATGACTCATCTTGAAGAAAATACATGTTGTCATCGAAAACATGAAAGCATGGATGATGAAGTACACAGGAGCCCTAATTCACTTGCCAAAGATGATAAGGGCCATTTGTGGTCCAGCTGCAAGAAGGCGTCCAAAGTCAGATCCAGAACTATAAGGACCTACGCAACTAATCATTGGCATGCAAGATTCCCATGCCTGAGTATTCAAGGGCATGGACGTTGTGGTGCATAGACATGAAATTCCATCACTTGGGATTCTCACCCAAGAAAAGACCAAGAAGCAGGTCCAACAAGAGCTTGGCTCATACTTCGACGAGTTGATGCGCATAACCACCAGTCCAGAGTTGCCTATCAGTGCAGACATCATGTGCAAGTATTTTTCTAGTCCAACCACGTTAAGGACAATGATGCTTTCAAATGAGTTGGACAGACGAACCCGAGTAGTGTACTCGGATACCATGGAGGCAAGGTTCAGGTTCCAGACATATTTCACAACAGAACACATGTACACTATCAGAGACTACCAATCTTGGCATCAGTATGTTATTGTTGATCAACATCAATATGTTGAGTAGTTGGACTTCTATAGTTGTGTAGGTCAAAGTGGTGTCTAGTTGCACTTGTTCAAGCCATTGTTCACATGGGTACATGTGCATTGTAATGTTGAGTCATGTCAATTGTAAGTCAAGTGTCAAGAGTGAATGTAACAATCATAGATTAAGTGAGGAGTCATGAGGGTAGTTGAACAGTCACAAAGGGGAATGTGAAGGGTCACTCCACCTTTTGGTGTAAATAGTCCCCCATAACTCATTGTATAGGCTTTTGGTTAGCCAAGCTTCTACTAAGACTCCCTTGAAGAAGGCTTGGACAATATTGTAACACGCCTTGGCTTCTCCACTGCATGGAGCTAGTACATCTCTTTGGAGGAGAAGGTGGATGTGGCTACAACATTCCACTGTTGGGGCTAGCAAGTTCACATGGTGTATTGTATGACTGTGACTTACAATTCTTCATGTAATAAGAGGCAACACATTTTCATTCATATGTTGTTATTGTAGTTTGATTATTCTAGTTGCCATAATGATCTATGTTGTTTAGCTTATGTACTTGTGTATGAATTGATCCGTATGCAATTATATGAATCTTGTTGTTAATGTGTTGCATATGTTGTTAATGTTGTCATCGTCTGTGTCAACTACTCTACCGGACATCAGACAAACCTTTCTCATGAACCTTGCTACATCAACCATCACACTCATCTGAGTTTGATCCATGAGTGTTGTTCATGTTATCTTACGCTGTATGATGTGACTGCCATGTCTGAGTGGGCTGATCCACTAGAAGTTGTGCATGTCCTTTGTGTGGTTTGTTCCTAGCTGAGTTGGGACTGATCCCTTTCAACTTGGAACTCTCCTTCACCTTCCTCTCCCTTCGAAGTGTTGGAACCTATCATACACCTTCCTTGACTCACTAAATTAGTCACACCCTTACTACTGACAGAGTTATCTTACTTGCCTCTGTGTCACATCGTGGTCAAGGCATTACCGTATGATCCATTGTTGGGACTCCTACACCAAATTGTCTGATTTATAATTGGGAATTCTTGCTACGGAGATCCTCTTGACATGTTGGTGGGTGTAGCACCATCAACACTTATGGCACTAGAAGGAGGGCCTAAGGACAAGTAGTGTCCTCTGATTTAGTTTTTAACCTTTGTGTATCTTTCATGGAGTCTTGCATTCTTCTTCCCCTGAGGTGTTTTTCGAATTGTGAACATGTCTCCATCTCGGGGAAGATTTTCAATCTCTTGTCCACTCACACATATGATGGTGAAGGCGAAGTGGCCTGGCCTAAGAACTTACATAACCTTCTCTCCATGATTCATGAGAAATTTGAGTTTACTAACACACAGACAAGTTTGTTGCTTGCATTCGCACTTAGCGAATCTCCATTTCATTTGGTACTCAGCCTACTGGCTAACACTGTGCACTCACTTGAGCACTTATGTGATCTTATTGAAGGCATGTTCTATCATTTTGATGCAGGCCATCTTGACCAAAAACTTTTACAACAATAGAGGGCTCTGCATGAATTTGTTATTGATTTTCGGCAACACTTCCGTTACTTACGGTTTCACGCTCTAAGGAGCGAGATGAAGTTTTCTTATCTCTAGGACCGGTTCAAGTATTGTCTTAAGAAATCTTCCCATTCCAAGAAGAAGCTTGAGAATAAGCCTTGCTCAACCTTCTTGGTTTATGGAATCGCACAATCTCATCTGGGAGTAGGTATTGTCTTAACTGACTATCTGCCTCCCTGTCATTCAATAGCTCCACCATTGCCCTATGATGTTGAGGATCATGCTTGCACATGTTAGGTCCGAATACTACTAGTGTAACCCCTTATTGTTATTGGTAAAACCCCCTTATTATATATTTGTTCCCATGTATTCCCCATATTGTTATTATTGTGCCTTTACATTATTATTGTTATGTCAGCTCTAATTATATTACGACCCCTTAGACTCCTATATATAGAAAAGAGGTCTTGTCATTTGTATCATCCAATAATTTTTCATTTGTGTAATGTAAAGGAGGTTTCCACCTTGAAGAGGCTTATTTCTAAGGTATTGATCTATATTTTCTTTCTTTTTGTGAGCTAGTTCCATAACATTTGGTATCAGAGCTTTCGATTCTAGGGTTTCGCTGCTCCAAACAGGTCATCATGGGATTTTCACTATAATTTTTTTTCTACGATGTTTTAGAAGCTATAAGAAAAAACCATTTGAGTAAAATGCTTGTTGAATTATAAGAAGAGTTTCGACAAAAATCACATAAAGAAAAACTTTTTCGATGTGTTTCGAACCAACTAGTGTGGTTCATCGTCAGGACAAGTTGAGGAGTCAGATCATGACTGTTAAACAAATAGGGAGAGTAGATCTTCAGATGGCTAGGTTTACCAACAACAGCTATATAATGGCTAGATTATATAATGTTAAAAATTAAAAAGTAATTACTTCTAAAAATAAAATAATATTCTAATTTTAGAGAATAATAACTAATTAGAATATATTTCCTGGATGCGGGTGTCAAAACAATGCCTTATGATGGGACGGGTGTCACGGCAAGGCCACATGATAGCCATGTGCCTCCGCGTGCCTGAAGCTTGCTTTCTTATTAGCTCGCCGCCATGGACAGTCGACATAGAGGGCGCATGCATTTGAATTCAATGCTACATCGGGCGAACGGGATAGCCTGCTACTCGCAGTTATGGAGGATTGTACCCAGGGGAGGGACGCTACTGTTAAATGGTATGTTGTTCCACGACACAGGGGATATTACGCTGGGAGCCGATTCTCTCCATAGGACACGGCTGCAGAAGGGAGGCATCTGCGCTCTGTCTTGGTGGAATATTGGCGCTCTGTTTTGGTGGGGAATTCATGTTCAGAGGAGCGACGCTCGCTATCAACTGAGGCAGGTCTCCTACAGTGCCTCGGCCCTGAGCCTGTACACCGGCAACAATTCGCTGCACCTGCAAGGATGGTTAGAAGACGAGGACCAACGCGCGGAAGGTCGTATCATCCCCCATCAACGAGGACGCGTCTTCCTTGTTGCAGGTGTCGATGTCACGAAGGGATCGAGGCCATCCCCATCCAAGTCAACCAATTCATGGAAGCGGGAAGCTCTAATCTGGAACCAAAGCCCGCACCTGCATTTGGCTCAGCCATCTTCTCATTCGGCTGCTCTATGGACAAACCACGCATCAATGCACACGTCTCGATTTTGTTCATCGAGGAGCCCCCGGAAGATGACAAAGATTCAGGGGAAAAGGAGAAAGCCCCAGGCGGTTTCTCTGTGGAGGGGGGAAAAAATCCGGAGGAGGTATCCGAGCAGCCCCCCCGCAACCCTAAAAACAAAAAAAAGCATTGTCTTCACAGGCTGACGACGAGGACGAATGGGAAGCGATGCGAGAGAAGTATGGCTGGTGTAGGGTGGTCGAGGAAAAGCCCCCGGAGTAGTACTTAGCTGGCTTCTTTCCCGAACACCTAGCTTAGCTCAGGTTCTCTCATGGTCCGCGGTTCTGCTCGTATTTCTACAGGTTTATATTCAAAGCCCCTGCTTTCTTTTGTTGGTTCTTGCACTGCCTGTCAGGCGAATTTAAGAGAGTCTTTTGAAGCCCCTACGTGGGCAGCGATGGTAAGTCTTCGGGCCCCTGCGAGGGCAGTCCTGTTTAGATTTTGTGCCCCTGCATGGGCAGTCCTGATCCTCTTAAGCGCCCCTGCGTGAGCGCTTCTATCAAGATTTTATGCCCCTACGTGGGCTTATCAGTCTAGTCTAGTCTTTCTCTCCCTTCATGATCAGCTCGAATATCTGGGGCTAGCCTAGGGGAGGCCATTCTGTTTTTGGTTCGAAGCGAACGGAGTCAAAAGCGCCCTAGCTGGCCATGGATATAACGCGTTCGTGTCTGTAACCATCTTACTGTACATAATATAATAGAGTAGTCTTTACCGAGAAAAAAAAAACTAATTAGAATATATTATATATTAGAATGTTATAATTATTAAATTATTTAATATATATATATTATCATATCAAAGTGTGAAGGGGATTTTTATTCTTACTCTAATATATATTAGAGTGTTATGATATTAATTTTATTAGAATTGGAATTACGTATTCAAACTTCATTTATCTGTGAAAAATTTAACAAAATAAATATAATAAATAATAATAAAGTTCTTTATATTTATTTTTATATTATTTCATTTTAAAATAAAAAATTAAAATAAAAATTATTGTTCTTTTTTATGTTTATAATATTTCATTTAATTTATCACTTAATTCTAATTTAGAAAAAAAAAGAGGGTTTTTTACAAATCAAAGTCACTTATTCTTATGGATGAACTTTCATGTTAAAAGTACTAGGAATAATATTATTGGTCTTGGTTTAATTTTTCTTAATTAATTTAAATTTTATTCATAAGTCAAGGAAAAAGTTAAATAACAAATAATATCAAGAAAACTATGAAGATGAAAAGTAATAAAAATAGAACGAGTGAAAAATTTTAAATACTAGAAGGACAAGAACAGGACAATAAGAGAAAACTAAACAAAGGAGAAATCTCAGGAGGATGGAAAGGGCAGTAGAAAAAAATAAAAATAAATAAATAAATAAAATCGAAAATTAAAACAGGGGAGGTGGGAAGGGGGAAAAAGGAAGGACTAAGAAGAAAGGGTAGGGATCCAACAACTACTGATCTTCCAGTCGTCATCTCTATTGAGATTGTTAGGCCTTTTTTCAATTTCAATCGCCTCCCTAAATTTATGGTGATGGAATCGCACTACCTTGGTAATAACCTTGGCTTCCTCAATATAGACCTGATGCTTGGTATTTTCCACATGCTCCGCTAACACTGAAGACTTGGTTCTTCCATGCAGCTAACCTAAGACATGGGAGAACCAAGTCTTCAGCGTTAGCGGAGCATGCAGAAAAGACCAAGCATCAGGTCTGTATTGAGGAAGCCAAGGTTATTACCAAGGTGGTCCAATTCCATCACCATAAATTTAGGGAGGTGATTGAAATTGAAAAAATGCCTAACAATCTCAATAGAGATGACAGATGGAGGATTAGTAGTTGTTGGATCCCTGTCCTTTCTTCTTAGTCCTTCCTTTTTCCCCCTTCCCCCCTCCCCTGTTTTAATTTTCGAGTTGTTTTTTTTTTTTTTGTGCTGTGATTTCCATCCTCCTGAGATTTCTCCTTTGTTTAGTTTTCTCTTATTGTCTTGTTCTTGTCCTTCTAGTATTTAAAATCTGTTGCTTGTTCTATTTTTATTACTTTTCCTTTTCATAGTTTTCTTGATATTATTTGTTATTTAACTTTTTTCTTGACTTATGAATAAAATTTAAATAAACTAAGAATTAGAAATTAAACCAAGACTCAATAATAATTTATTCCCTAATAGTTTAAATGATTAAGTTTATCAATATAGAATAGAATGACTTTTTGATTCATTAAAACCCTCTTCTTCTTCTTCTTTTTAATTAGAATTAAGTGATTCAATATTTAAATGAAATTAGTATTATAACATAAAATATAAAGATATATAATATATATATATATAATATAAATATCTAATATATATATATATATATATATATATATAATTATAATATATATATATTCAAATGAATTAATATTAGAAACATAATAATATATAATAGAACTTTTTTTATTTAATTTATTTTTATTATTATTATTATTATTAATATATTATTCATTATTAATTATTTTTTATTTTTGCTATTTTTTTTTTTTTTTTTTTTTCACAATTGGATTAAATGAAGTTTGAATTAAGTAATTCTAATTCTTTAATAAAATTAATACTATAAACACTCTATATATAATTAAAAATGAATAGCAAATCCCCTTCATGCTCGATATGATAATATAATATTAAATAATTTATTATAACATTCTACTATATAATATATTTTAATTAGTTATTATTCTCTGAAATTAGAATATTATTCTATTATTAGAAGTAATTAATTTTGACTTTTTAACATTATATAATCTAGCCGTTATATAGCCATTGTTGGTAAACCTAGTCGTCTGAAGATCTGCTCTCCCTATTTATTTTACAGTCATGATATGTCTCCTCAACTTGTCCTGACGATGAACCACACTGGTTGGTTCGAAACACGTTGAGAAAGGTTTTCTTCATGTGATTTTCACCGAAACTCTTATTATAATTGATATGGATCACAGAAGCCTCAATTCAATGCTTGTTGAATCTCGAGTCCAAATTTCAGATCTTGTCTCACTATATTTACTGATATATGATCTGCGAAAGTTAGGGTTTTGGAAGACGCCATAATTACATCCTAAATACGTGACCTGGGGAAAATCATCATAACTATCTCTCTGAGCATCAGATTGAAATTTCATAAGAATTACAGAAAGGGGACAAATTGTAGTTTTCTGTGTATATTTTTTAGATATGAAGGTCAAAACATTGACACGTGGCACTTCATACAAGTTCAATCTTCTGAAAAGGTATATAATCAAGTCATATTGGGAGATTGTGCATAACTCTTTCTTGGAGAATCCAATTTCAATCAGAATGGTGGCGTTGGAAGGAGGACATAGAGGGATACTATAGGTTGCAATTTCAGAATTGGAAGATTCGATATTCCAATGTCACAGTTGTTTCAAGATCAAGCTCCCAAAATCAAGAAAAGGCAATATGAGGAAGTTTGATGGCAAGGATCTGGTAAATTGGATACTACAGATGGAGAAATATTTTGATCTACATGGTGTACCACTGTTATAAAAAGTATGTATTGCATCTAATTATTTATAACCAAATCAATTTGTATGGTATAAAGGGCTTTGTTCTCATAAACCACTTGTCACATGGTTAATTTTCATCGAGGAAATGATAGCACATTATGAGGATACCAAGAGAAACACCTTCTTTAACCAATTGATAAATCTCAAACAAAAGGGTTCAGTGGCAAAGCAAATTGAGGACTTTCAAAAATTGAATATAAGGGTAAATGATATTTTAGAGAAGAAAAAGATAAACATTTTTATGTATGCCATGGAAGCTGATATCAATGATATGAAAGCATATTGGAAGAAAGGCATGGAAGATTTGAAGAAAGACATGGAAGGTTTGAAGGAAGGTGGGGCAAAGACGCTACAAGAAAGGCCTCCTAATGACGAAAAGGATAAAGAAATGTCAAAAGAAGATGATATACACTGGGAACCAACCTTGCAGAAAGAACAAATGAATTAGACCATATCTTGTATTACAATGGAAGGAATTACCACTCCTCAAACTCTCAAGATAGAAGGACATATCGAAAAGAAGAAGGTTCAAGCAATGAAATATCAGGAAGAAAAGTATCAAGAAACATCAAAAGAAAAGGATACTCACTCGTAACCAACCCCAAAGAAAGAAGAAATGGATCATACCATATCTTGTAATGCATGTGTTAGAATTACCACTCCTCAAACTATAAAGATAGAAGGACATATCAAGAAGAAAAATGTTCAAGAAGTGAAAGATCACATCGAGCATCAAGAAATGAATCTGACCATATCTTGTAATGCATTGGAAGAAATTACCACTCCTCAAACTCTCAATATAGAAGGACATATCAAGAAGAAAAATATTGAAGCAATGAAAGATAACATTGAGCATCAAGAAAAATTTCTCCAACTTTTAAAGGATAACGCCACTTTGGCACAGAATTGAATGAAACAATAAGTAGATCAACATCGCAGTGAAATAAATTTTTATGTAGACAACTGTGTATTTTTACAGCTACATCTAAAGCAAGCTATTTATGAGAATGAAATTTTGGAAATATTACATGCACTTAATAAATGGTGACCTTACCTAATGGGAAGACACTTCAAGGTAAAAATGGATCATGATAGTCTTAAATACCTTTTAGAACAAATATTATCTTTATAAGAACAAAAAAATGGGTCACAAATATCTTGGGTTATGACTTTGAAACCATCTACAAAAAAGGAAAGAAAAATGTTGTTGCAGATGCTCTCTCAAGAAAGGATGAGGATGTGGAAGCATTGTTTTGTGTTATTTCTATTATCAAACCAAATTGGATAAACGTAACAAGGTATGAATGGAAGAAGGAAAAAGAAGTGTGGCCACTCATTCAAAAGTTGCAGAAGATCCCAGTTCAAACAATATTGCCAAAACTTGATGAGGAAGGAAAAAGCATATTGGAACGAGGATCAGTCACAGAAAAAGGAACACAACAACTATGAAATCGATCAATTTCAGAGTATCTCATCAAGTGGAAGAACTTGTCCACTGAATATTCCACATGGAAGGACAATAATTTTATACAGAAGCATCAAGAACTACTCAAGCATTGAGGATAACACTTTTTGAAGGGAGGGGCATGTTAGGTCCCTATACTACTAGTGTAACCCCTTATTTTTATTAGTACAACCCCCTTATTATATTTTTGTGCCCATGTAGTCCCCATATTGTTATTATTGTGCCCCGTAGAAGCCCACTATTATTATTATTGTGCCCTTACATTATTATTGTTATGTCGGCTCTGATTATATTATGACCCCTTAGACTCTTATTATCAAAAGGAGGTCTCTTCATTTGTATCATCCAAGAATTTTTCATTTGTGTAATGTAAAGGAGGTTGACCCTTGAAGAGGCTTATTTCTAAGGTGTTGATCTATATTTTCTATCATTTTGTGAGCTGATTCCATAACAACACACCTATTCATCCTTCACACTCTCCCAACATCACTACACTCAATTTTCAGACAGATTTGGTTGTGAGTCCTTTGAGTTCTCATATGCGTTCTTTTCTTTGACCTCCATCTTTGCACTTAGGTGTTCCTCTGGATGATGTTGTCTTGTGTTCATCCATTCCGAACTCTTCACTTGTTGTGATGGAGGAACGATCCATTGATGGAGTTGCTGTTCCACAACCAACATGCGCTATAATTCATGGAGAGTATGAGTGGGAGATTTAACATCACCACTCAACGAAGGATGACTCCCTTTTGTCTGAGCCCCTTCCACTCTTTCCTAACCTCTTTGGTGAACATGTCATCCATGATTTTGCATGTGTGTCTTCAACCAAAGATGCATCCATTATTGATCACTCACAAGACTCACTGGATGGTATTACATCATTCGACATCAGAGAGGATAAGTTATTCATTGAAAATCCACTTGATCATTCATCTATCTATTCTGGAAACACAGAGGATGAGTTTTTTTGCTTTCCATCTACCCCTCTGTTCGATTCACTTGATCATGAGGATGTTGAAGAATTCATTGACTTTTTTTATCGTGGTGGTCATGATCCATTTGCTTCCATTTTTTATCGGGATCATGAATCTATCATAGTTGACCTTTAGAAGCCACCGGTTTATGATGATCTACCTGATAATGAAGTTGAGATGGCCAAGATTGTCGAGGCACATTAGTCCAAGTTGATGATTATGTCAAGCCCTCTCTCTCTTGGGCTTAGTCTCACTTCTGATCATGAAAATTCAATCACCCAAGGCTCCTCATCACTTGTCCGTATGCATTGGAGATCCATCTCACACTCAGATCACACTTCCTCCACTTGAACTACATGATCTCATTGCTCATCCACTGGAGGAGTATTACATTGCAAGCACTTGTGCGCGATGCAAGTTATCTTTTTTTCTTTCATTTGCTTGCATGTCTGAGTAAAGAGTGTGCTTATGTTTCAAAGTTGCACATAGTGATACACAACACCATGATAATTCCACAAACTGCTCCTCATGCACATATACTCACTTTTGTCCCATGGGCACTTTGAAACATGAAGTGTGGTTGTCTTCACTGTTATATCTTTCTTGTACGGTTGTCCATAAAACTAGGTTACTTGCGGATGAAGCCTTCACCCACATGGGTCTACCAATGTGTTGGTGGCTACATTGGAAGTATCACTTCATGTGATCGGGACCATGCACCATTAGTCTAGGAGAAGGAGTTGTGTTTGCTTTAAGTTGTCTGCTTGCATGCTTGTTTGCTTAAATGCTTTTTGTGCTTGTGTGTTTTCTTGTTTGTTTGTTTACTTGCTTTTC
The DNA here is from genome assembly GCA_000404065.3 of Pinus taeda. Classification (NCBI taxonomy): domain Eukaryota; kingdom Viridiplantae; phylum Streptophyta; class Pinopsida; order Pinales; family Pinaceae; genus Pinus; species Pinus taeda. The sequence continues at coordinate 212,649 of APFE030866747.1, forward strand.
TTTCATTTTTTCTTTTCGTCGTGCTTTTATTTGTTGAGTGTTACTTTGTTCACTTGTTTCATTTGTAGGTTAGTTTGCGTGAAAACATGTGTGACTCATGAAACAAGCTAGGTAGAGTGCAAGAGGCCTTGTACAACTATCACTACTTGGCTATCTGTCATCTCTCTTCTGTATGATGAACTTGTTAATTTTAGTCCATGATACATCAAAGGAAGATACATATTGTTCAAAGTGAACCTTGGTGAAAAAACAATGCTTGCGTGCTAACTAGCGTCACCTACTCTAGTCAGATATTTTTGGGTTAACCCTTGTCAGCTCAGTCAAGTAGAGTAAGGTGATGGGGAAAACCTCAAAAAGCATGTTAGAGATACAATAAACTACTTCTCTACTAGAACAACCTCCTCTTCTTTGAATAAGTTGGGATACCTCTTCCACCTCTGAAATGAATACGTACCATGCATAGTGAAAATGGAAAAAATGACAAGTCCGAAATTCAAAATGAAAAATGAATAAGGCGAAAGAAGAGAAAGGCTTCCTACATAGGGAGGTGATGCAGGTAACTCCACTGGGGTACTGATCAGGCTCACTGGTAGTAGATCCATGCTTTTGTTCCTATGTGACTCAACCAAGGTAGTGTCTAGGCCTGCTGGTAGTGGAGCAACACCAGAGATGAAACATAGCCACTGACGACTATATTTCTTGTGCACCTATAGATCCCTCAACCCCAATTGAAACAACTATCTTTCCTTGGCTTGGAATGTGTGTCAATCAACCAAAATTCTAGCAGATGATACATGTTACAATCAAGCTAGTGTGAAGCCAAGATGAGCTGAGAGCTAAACAATACTTCTGGAGGTGTTATACTCATTTTTCACGAACAAGGTCCATTCAGAGAGCTAGAATTCTACTAGTGCATCACCAAGTGTTCTAACAACTTCAACCACTGTCTAAAATTTTTCTTTAGACTATTTTATAGCCTCCCTACCAACCTTACACAACACTTTGTATTGCTTCGTCAAGTACTCAAGCTCCAGTGCTTTCCTTGCATAATGGTAGCTTGTTGATCACAGTTGATCCATTCCCCTCACAAGCTTCTCCCCTGGACTTGGTCTAGTTGCAGGCTGACCAATTTCTTGCTGAAAATTATGCATTTGTAGTATACCTATGGGGGATAGTATGGGGTACAGAGGGAGGTACCCAAGGGAATAATGTAAAAATGGGATGGGCCATAGCTATAAGGTAAGTCGTGGTATTAGATATATGGTATTAAGAGAATCATGGTAATGACCTATGGTATTATATGTATGAATCGTATATAGAGGCTAGAGACACCCCATTGAGATATATCAAGGAATATTGTATGAACAAGCATATGGCTTGCAGAGTGTTCTCCTTCCTTAATGAGTAGTTGTATGGTGTTACCCTACCTCGAGTTTTGATTAATAAAGTGAAGCATTTCTATATTTAGATATTGTTATTTCTGACAATATTTCTATTATACTATATTTATAGGTTAGACCTATTACAAGTGATATCTAAGCACTTTCTTGGGAAAAGCAAGGATTTTATATTTTATTTTTACAGGAATTTTGTTAGGGCGACGAGTTTGAAGATTTTATTTCTAACTTCTATTGCAAAATTTGAAGAAACAAATTGCATATATGGATTATTTACAAAAAATAACCAAACTTAAAAAAAAAGTAGCCAATCAGAGTCCAGATCAGGGAGATATCGCTGATTTAAAAATTAGTTGTGTTGCAGAATTATTTTGACGAAAATTCATGGACAGTGGATCTCTAGTTAATTTTTGTCATTTTGTTGGGGAATTTTGAGAAATTAATTGAGGATCTGTGTTCCTCTTGAAAAGTTACACAATTTCAAAAAATAAATGGGTCGAATCAGAGTCTGGATGAAGGAGATGTCACTGATTTAAAATTAGTTTTTTTTTAGAAATTTTTGTGACGGTGGGTGAATCGCAGAACAAATCTGAAATTCAAGTGTTTGGATTAGGATTTCTATCACATAAGAAGGTGAAGAATGGCTATTCAATTTCGCAAAATAGTTCATAATAAGGATCCTGTGCAATATTTGTTAAACTATGGCCATTTTAAATGTTCACCAATTAAGTGATTTTTTTTCAAAACCCTCTTCATGGATTCTAGCAAGAATTTTCTTACAGGGAATGATAAGGGTCTTACTATTGAAGAATTGTTAGAAAGAAAGAATTCATTATGGCCAAAAGGATGGAATGGTTTCATAGTGACTCATTTTAAAGATTAGGTGGCCAAATGGTGGGAATCACTTAACAGAGTGAAGTGCTTAAAGCTACCCGATGAAGAATTTGAAAATTATTATTAGACAAATGGTCTCATGCTCGAAAACAAGATAATGAGAAACGTGTGGGGTTATTTTCTATTGATATCTCCTTATTATAGGTTCATGGATGTATTCAGAAGGAGAAGATCATTGTGTCTATAAATCCTAGATGTAACAAAAATTTTATAAATTTTAATCTGGAAAATAGATTGGAAGTACCAACCAAACAAATGGAGCACACATAGGTTGATAATGAGCATGTTCAAGTTTATAAATATTTGAAGGTTTCTATGGAAAAGTATGTATTGTATTCTAATTTTTATGCTTCAGATATGGCTAATGTGGATTCTGTTTTGGGATACCCTTGGATGGAATCTGTTGGTACTATCAATATTAATGTGCAGAAGAAGTTCATGAAGCTCTGGTATAAGAAGAAGAAAATTAAATTAGAGGATATTTCCATCAATAGACAAGTATATTCCAAGGAGGCTAAAGTAAAATATGTTCTAGGTAGTGACACATTAGATGATGAATCTATGGTTGAAGTAATACTAGAAGATAAGAAACAACCACAGGCACCACAACATGTACTAGATAACAATAAGGATCCGTTAGGTGGTGAATTAAAGAAATATACACCATTGGTTAAAACTTCAGCATATCACCACCCACATCACCTAGCAAGAAAACAACCAACTAGATCGCAACAAATTATCTAGAAGGACAATAACCCATGCATAACAGATAGAGTGGTGCAAAAATCCAACCACAACACATCAAGACAGAGGAACCACCAGGACTAAATCCCATCTCAAGCGAGTGAGGCAATAGATAGCTCGTGTTATCACCTATCTTTGGGATGGTTAGATGCATGTGCATGGTACCAGTGGCCTACTCTTTTGAGTAGATCTAATTATTTGTGTTCTTCTAATGTTTCAAGGACGAAACATGTTTAAGGGGGTTTGAATGTAGTATACCTAGGGGGGATAGAATGGGGTACAGAGGGAGGTACCTAAGGGAATAATGTAATAATGGGATGGGCCATAATTATAAGGTAAGCCCATCATATTAGATATATGGTATTGAGAGAATCATGGTAATGGCCCATGGTATTGTTTGTATGAATCATATATAGAGGCTGGAGACTCACGATTGAGAGATGTCAAGGAATACTATATGGGAAAGCATACGGCTTGTGGAGTGTTCTCATTCCTCAAGGAGTGAATATATGGTGTTTCCCTACCTTAAGGGTTTTGATATTAATAAAGAGAAGTTTATCTATTTATCTCTTGTTATTTTAGGGTATATTTGCTTTACTATATATTTGCGGGTCAGATCTATTACAGGAAATGATTCTTTATTGATCAAAACCCTTAAGGTAGGGAAACACCATACATTCACTCCTTAAGGAAGGAGAACACTCCACAAGCCATATTCTTGTCCATATAATATTCCTTGATAGCCCTCAATTGGGAGTCTCTAGCCTCTCTATATGATTCCTACATATAATATGATGGGTCATTACTATGGTTCTCTCAATACCATATATAATGCCACGGGGTTACCTTATATCTATGGCCCATCTCATTATTACATTATTCCCTTGGGTACCTCTCTCCATACCCAATACTATCCCCCCTAGGTAGACTACAACATTCCTGGAGGGAAGCCAACCTTCCCTCTAAGAATTGCACAATCCTCTCTGACATCCTGCAGGGCTCTAGGATTGTGCAATCCTGCCAGTCAACCATCCAAGTAGGATTTGTGAAAATTCTCCCAGTAGCAGGTTGTTCGACCCAGAATTTGTGTAAATTTGGGTAGCATTCAGCTGCTTTGCTGAGAAATTAAGCAATTCCATTGGGAAACTAGCCCAGATCATATTCAGGAATGTGCATTTCTCCCAAGTAGTTGAGCGACTGCATGCACAAATAATCCAGTTGATTAGTTCCACTCGGGACAGAGTAAACTTTACTTGTATGCATGCATGACTTGATCTTCCAAGAATAGCAAGGAGCAACATGAAAAAGGCATCCCATGATTTAGGGACCTATTTTTAGCAGTGAGTGGTTACATGCAAAGTTATTTTAGAAGCTTCCATCCAACTATTGTTTTTTCCTAGATTTGTGGCATGCACGTCATAAGGTCAAAATTATTTATTCAATGCATCAGAGCTCATTCATTCACATCAATATTGGAGCTCTAACATCCCACATCACATCCAAGACTCTTTGATGCATCTGGCTCAGCTGTTCACAGGTAAGTGGCCTCAATTTGTCTTTTTCAGCATTTCTGCTGCTTTTTGTGTATTCGCTTGTGTGAGTGTTGTTTCCTTGATTTATTTGAATGCCTTCTATTATTTACATGTATTCTAGATTTTCCTATCTTTGTTTTAGTTTTGGTTTCTATCTCACTACTGTTGCATGCATGAAACTGTTTTTCATGGACATTTGCCTAACTGGTGAATGGCCTCACCCACATGCATGTTGATCTATTTTTTGAATCTTCCATTCATGTTTTGCATGCACTGTCTATCACTTCTACTATCACTTAGTGTCTTCATTCATTTCATTGATGTACGTGCTTTCAGTTTCCCATTGACAAGTTGGGCCAAGCTTGGCCTGGGCTCTTCCCTCACCAAGACTGCATTGCATAATCTGGGGAAGGAAGGCTCACTTTCCTCTCAATATTTATGCATTCTTTCCAAATACTGGCCTAGGATTGATTTGCACATTTCTGGAGGATAGTGGCTACTTGGACTAAGATTTTTTGTAAATTTGTCCCTAGGCCATCAGTCCTTCCCAGCGGGAATTGCGCATGGCACAATGCCAACAGCCAGATTCCCAACTGGATTGTGCATTTCGTAGATTCAATAGCTAGTCCAACCTCCCAGATAGCCTAGATTTCCTTTTACATACTTTTTGCAGCCGGTCACTTAGCCTCCAAGTGAAACTTGTGCAATATTTCTCATCAGTTTCTTAGGTATGTAATGTGTCCTTTCGCAGATTTTCTTTGTCTTCACTAACATATTTCTTGCCATGCAGCTGCTTGTTTCCAGATCTTTCAGGTGGTCATCTATCTCAATGCCTTTCAAGAGAGGAAGTTCTCAGGACACTGATGGTATTGCAACAGGAGTAGTAGTTGAGCAGGTGTCCTCTAGTATGCTAATCTATGAAGATACAAAGTTGTATCTAGGAAAGAACATAAAATAAAAGTGGCAAGAGGTGAATGAAACATTCGCAGGTACTTTTGGGGAAGACCTTAAAGACTCTGAGGTGTACGTGAACGTTCATAAGTCCAGCTTGTACCGTATTTCATGCAGATATCCTGCATTACCATGCACATACATGATTCACTGGATCGTCTCTCACACTGACCCCAAGACAATGACCTTGAGCAGTGTCAATGGGAAAAATCTTGTAACCTTCTGGGCACGAGATTATGATGATATGTATTAGATGAACAAACCCATGACTATCTTGACACACCCATTCATCTTTCCCAACAGTAGAGGTCACTATAGAGACATTCTGAAGAATTGGGTAAAGGAGTAGGCTCGCTTCAGGATGACACCTAATAAAGTTTATAAGACAAAGATATTGAGGAAGGCATACCAATACTTGGTCATATTCACATGTCGACTGAGTGGCCAAGAAAGCACTAAGACCTTCCTTCAAAGTTGTGTGGTCACGCTGGACCAACTAGATAGAGAAGGAATACCATCCAACTGGTATGGTATACTAGCTCATCAGCTGAAGCAGAAGGTCACGAAGGTTTGATAGTCACCCGAAGGCATGCATTCAAAAAATAGCATCTCCACCTACATTTTAGATGAAGTTTGTGTCTGACATGAGTTCCCGGTTAGAGTGAGAATGGTCAGCAACGGAGGCTGTTGTGAACACATATTTCATGTTATTGTCTGAGTGTAGATTCATAGGAGTGATCATACAGCTCTCCAACCATTTTTTCACCCGAGTGTACAGTTTGATATTCAAACAGGATCCACCCTACATGTCAGAGGAAGCGATGAAGATGTTTTTAGGCATTGCAAATTGGTATGCCTCATTAACTGGCACATTCATCTAAGTGTTAAGTGCAAAGAAACCTCCACATGTTCTGCCAAACTTTGCCTTAGACATGCTTGTCATATAGGAAGTAGCGTATCATATCTCAAAAGCATTAACAACTAGGTTGTGGTGGAAGAAGAAGGCACCTTCGCCTGCTCTTCCATTGTAGAGTGGGCTATATGAGATTTGGAGCATCAGGCAAATGGATGTCAAAGATGAACGGATGAAGAAGTACCCATTTGAACTCTGAAGCTTCAACCCATATGACCCACATTGCATTATGAAGGATCACTACTTTAGAGTGAAATTCGACTGGATATATGGGGCATTTCATTGGGCCGAGGAAGGCTCATGGAGGTATCGTACAATTCCTCCAAACCCAATGAATAGGTCATCTTCACTGTAGAGGGGTTAGCACAACAGCATGAAGTAACATCATGGAGAGCACCAGCAGTAGTAGCAACAACAAAGGAAGCAAATCCAAGCATACCTGTGTGCGACAAAGAGAAGAGGAATATTGTCGATTGCATGGAGGAGTAGCAAAGCACAATTTTTGAGAAGATCCACTTGTAGAACAAGAAGCTAAGACCATTCAACTGAAGAGGCATTAGCACAACAAGCACATCACATGAAGGCAAAGGGAGAAGAAGAGAATGGAAGAACCAAAGAAGGAGTTTCATGAGTTGAGGGAGAAACTGTGACAAGAACAAGAGTTTTCCCCAACAGGAGAATGAATCACAACATGAATAGACACAAAAAGGGGTGCAACATGTGTAGATAGATGAAGCATCTCCCGAACAAGTAGTTGATTCTTTTGAACATATGGCATCACGTGAATAGAGTGAGACCTCACAGGGGCAAGACTTCACTCATGAGATAGAACAAGCTCTTGCATAGTTGGATGTAGACATGGAGCAGCAGGAGTTGACACAGGATATCAACCTCATGCCTCACTACAGAGAGATCGAATCACCCACTTCAATGCATCTGGATGATGAGAAAGTCTCGAATGACAAAGGAGGCACTGAGCTCCTTAGTGGTCAGCCGAAAGTAGAGGGGTGCAACCTCTCCTTTGATGGATCTCAACATAGAGTTTTGCAGCCTCACAGAGTACCGACTTTGGAGGACCAAACATCCCCTGCACAAGTTGAAGAATAAGTGATCATGACTAATGTGTGCAAGGACCCAACTACTTTGTTCAATGCTACTAGAGTGTACGCTGAAGCCACTAGCTCAGGTGTTTGTTTCCTCATAGCTAAGAATGAGCGAATGGCAAAGGAACTAAAGGTGGTCAAGCAGGGAGGAGACCTAGTGAAAATGTTTGCTTGAGCTAAACTGAAGAAGGCAACACTAGATGGAGTATTGTCCTTGGACACAGTCATGTGACCATTGTACTACAAGTTTGGTACCATGCACCAAGTAGTCGTTCATCTTCACGGATGGTAGCATCGATGTGTGAGAAGAGAATGCATCTTCAAGAACATACATATTGTCATTGATAACATTGGACGATGAATTGGAAGAGAGCCCTGATTCACTTGCAAAATATGATGAGGTCCAATGTAGTAGAGCTATAAGCACATATCCGGAGTCTGATCTAGAACTATGAGGACCTATTGCAACTCATCACAGGCATACAAGCTTCCCATGCATGAGTATTCAAGATCATGGAGGTTGTGGGCCACACACATGCGATTCCATCACTTGGGACTCTCACCCAAGCAAAGACTAAGAAGCAGGTCCAATAGGATTTGGACTCGTACCTTGATGAGTCGATGTGCATCGCCCTGAGTCCAAACTTTCCTATCAATACAGACATCATGCGCAAGTATGTTGCTGGTCTGGCCACATTGAGGACAATGATGCACATCCTTTTAGACGTGTTGGACAAAGGAGACCGAGCGGTTTACCCAGATGCCATGGAGGCAAGGTTCAGGTTCTAGAAGGATGTCACAATAGGACACATGTACACTATCAGAGACTACCAATCTTGGCATCAATATGTTATAGTTGATCAACATGAGGACGCCGAGCAGTTAGAATTCAATAGCTGGCTAGGTCAAGGTGGTGTCTAGTTGGACTTGTTCAAGCTATTGTTCACATGGGTACATGTTCATTGTAACGTTGAGTCAGATTAAGTGTAAGTCAAGTGTCAAGAGTGATTGTAATAGTCATAGAGTAGGTGAAGAGTCATGAGGGTAGTTGAACAGTCACAAAGGGGAATGTCAAGGGTCACCCCACCCATTGCTATAAATAGTCCCTCATAACGCATTGTATAGCATTTTGGTTAGCTAAGCTTCTACTAAGATTCTCTTGAAGAAGGCTTGGAAAATATTGTAACACGCCTTGGCTTCTCCACTGCACGGGCTAGTACATCTCTTTGGAGGAGCAAGCAGATGTAGTGGTAACATTCCATTGTTGGGGCTAGTAGGTTTACATGGTGTATTGTATGATTGTGACTTACACTTCTTCATATAATAAGAGCTAACACATTTTCATGCATATGTTATTATTTTAGTTGGACTATTCTGGATACCTTAATGATATATGTTGCTTAAATTACGTACTTGGGTATGATATGATTTGTATGCAATTATATGAATCTTGTTGATAATGTGTTGCATATGTTGTTAATGTTGTCACCATCGATTTCTACTACTCTTCCAGACATCAGACAGACCTTTCTTATGAACCTTCCTCTATCAACGGTCACACTTGTCTCAAACTGATTTGTGAGCATTGTTCATGTTATCCTACATTATATGATGTGACTATCACATTTGAGTGGACTACTCCACCAGAAGATGTGCATGTCCTTTTTGTGGTGCGTTCCTAGCTAAGTTGGGACTGATGCCTTTCAACCTAGAAATCACCTTCACCTTCCTCTCCCTTAGGAGTGTTGGAACCTCTCATATAGCTTCCTTGACTCACTGCATCAGTCACACCCTTGCTACTGATAGATTTATCTTACTTCCCTCTATGTCACATTGTGGACAAGGCATTATTTTACGACCCACTGTTGGGACTCCTACACCAAACAGTCTGAGGTCTAATTGGGACTTGTTACCAGGGAGATCCATTTGACATGTTGGCGGGTCCAATAACGTCAACATAATATTATGGCATTATGGCAATGGAATATCATTAGGGTTTCAGCTACTAGAATGCCAAGGATGTTCTCCTCATATTCTTGTACCCCCTATGCTAATAACCATTTTTCTTTTCTTCCTTTTTACCCATGTATTGCACAAGTATAAAATAAATTTTTGGACAAACAATACCCTTGTAAGATTACGTCAGCCATGAACTGATCAATGAAAAATAAGAGGGTTTTTCATCTAATGTTGAATATCTCTAAGCCTATTTCATCACGACATAACTCAATTGCAGAGTTCCTTTATTGCTTCTCATTCGTTGGGGTAGAGAAAAGCGTAGATAATCCACAGTGGAGGATGATCTCCTTCCAACCACACTTCTTCTACATTATCTTGAATTTTTCTACGATTCCATCATTCCCGTTGAATTTGGTAAAAATTCTGTTTTTGTGGATGTTACTACTTTCAATCATTCTCAGAACAAGTGAATTCCATTTTTTCATCTGAATGCATAGAGGACAAACCTTTTTTTTCCTGATCTTCCCAATCTCTCATCTTATATTTCTACGAATATAGACAATGAAATTTCTTCTTCTCCAACTTCCCTTCTTTATGATTCATCGAATCATGAGGATGCTTATATTTGTAATATTGAACTTTATGATCATGGATGTCATGATATTTTCATTGATACATTTTATCGTGTCTGGTTTTTCCTATGTTGATATTTATAAGCCACCAATCTTTGATGATCCATCTTCTGATGAATTCGAACTTCCCCAATATGTTGAGGCACTTCAGCCCAAGTTGATAGTTATGTCAGATTCTCGTAGTCTTGAGGTCAGTTCCACTTGCGATCAAAAATGTATTAAGTCTCTCCAGGCTCCTCATTAGTCTCCCATACACATTGAAAATAAATTTATTTTACAATTTTCAGCTCCTCCATCTGTATCACATTATCCTATCACTCAATCATTGGAGGATTCATCCATGCCAATGACAGTTGAAAAGAGAAAATTATCTTCTTTCTTCATGTTTACTCGTCTTTCAAGTTCAAAATTTTGTGCCTACGTGTCTTTGAATCGTAGTGTGTTTAAACACCATGATACATTAGTAGAGAAACTTTCATGCGCTTTTCATTTCTACTTTTTTGTAGGTTCATTCAAACTTAAAATGTTTTTCTTTTTGTTATCATATCTTTCTTGTTTTTTGTTATGCTTTTATATATTTTTTGAAATGCATTTCCTCACCTACATAGGCTAACCAATGTGTCAGTGGCTGCATTTGAAGTATCACTTTACGTAAGTTTAGCCTATGATTTGTTTATATTAGGAGTAGGAGTAGCTTTTCTTTTCTCTATTTTTTCCTTTGATTTTGTTTACTTTGTTTTGAGTTCACTCAGCTTCCTTCCTTTTATTTGTTTTGTTTTCTTTCATGGGACAACTTCTGCATGAGACCATTTTTGACTTCTGAGAAAATATCCTGTGAAATAAAAGAGGAAGTTATACGGTTATCAATGATTGATTATCTATCTATTCCCTCTATTGATGTGAGCCTTCAATTCATTTTATTCGATGATACTTGATGACGAGGGTGCAAACGTTAGGGATAATCTCCCTAATTTGGCAGCAATCTCCTGAATATCTGCCTCAATTTCCCTTGAACTGTCTTTAGGCATCTCATTCATTAAACGGATAGCTTCATTGTTCTAAATTACTTAACACATAACCTGAAGACATGTCATCAACACATTCAACGCCACTGCTTTTAACGACTTTGCTCATAGTCTATACATCTTATACCATAAGTATATCATATACACGGACTTGCATACATCTAGAACACAAACATACCTTCCTTCATCATCTTGCCTAATCCCAACTTCGGCACCTTAGAAATATTTCTTTGACTGAATTGTAATTAGTGATTATAGTGATCTCATGCTTGAATCTCATATATCCCGAGGAATTAGCAAGCGGTCCTTGGCAATCTTTCCTCCAACGAATTGCAATCACTGTTTACAATGAGTTGATGCTCTGAATCTCAACATATCATTGTAGACACACCTTGTGAACAACTTCTTCAAGTCTATATAAGTTTTGAGATTAATATCCCAGATTAAGGTCCTGTTCAAGCAAAAGATTGTATTGCAGTGCTTATTACTGGCAAGTTTAGATCATGCAGGCTCTCCCAATTGAACTTACATGCAACGGCCCACCAGGCGTACTGACATATTCTCTTTCAAGCACATTCATATTCTATTTAATTCCATGTCATCTGATCTGCAGATAAACCAGACCTGTTTCTGTGATAGGGATTATGAAGAACTTACGCCATCATTATCGGATGGTAATTCTACAGGATTACTTGTAATATAATTGTGCCTTATAATGTTCCTTCCCTAACAACGGATCTCCAAGGCTCACTATTCCAACACGCGGTGACTATGCGAATTAGCGCTCCCTTGAGCTAGCCCTTTTAATGTTTAGCTCCTATGCAATTACTCTGCGCAAACAAAGTTTTTTCTTTGACTATAATAAAAATGAAATTAAAATGCCAGCAGCATAACCATGAAACGAAAATGATTTGAATTATTCCAACGCACACAGTAAAGGCATCAAGCTGTGAATAGGAAGGCGATTCAAGCCCTTCAATACACAGTTCAGTCAATTATTCAACGCCTCAATACACCGTCAAAATGAAATATTGGATACATTCATCCATACTAACAGAAAATCATTGAAATTTTAGAATGCCGAGAGGAAAGTGTAATCATAATTCTTCTGGAACCGCCTCCCTTTTTTTTTCCCCAGCTTGGTGGCCACTTTATTTTTACATTAATAAGGGATAGCTCTTCTCAAACCTTACCTATTACAAAAGCAAGCTTTTTACATAGAAATTTAAGGTTTTTTTACAACTTATCTATCTGTGAAAAGATAGCATGTTTTATTCTCTACTTTTATGCTATTTTTTAACTGAAAAAGATAGCATGTTTTATTCTCTACCCTGTTCCTATTTTTTAACTAAAAAAACATAGAAACTGCAGGGTAAAGGACCCCACTCCCTTGCCTGTATTTTTTTTTTTTTTTTTTTTTT